>OX411311.1:73973252-74167697 GCA_948150685.1 Rhaphigaster nebulosa | reverse complement strand
AAAAAAAAAATCCGGAAACATCTAACGGTAACGATGATAACTAATGTAATTTGAGGGACTAACTTAATAATTAATAATGTAAGTTTTTTCAGCTGCGATTTTTCTGAAAATATGGACTTCAAGTTACAGTTCTCTATCTAGTTCAGTTTCTATTCTAACGTCTTTACAGTTACATATACATTTGTTGTTGTTTTCTTAAATAAAAGACTTTTTGCAGGATTAATATTAAAACGACGTGTTGAAAATAGACTACATCAATTAAATAAATCAAATAGGTATACTGCTAGTTAAAAGTATCGATGAAATGAAACATTTGGCCAGAGGATAGTGCTGACTGGCAACGATGGCTAAACACACCCCACGCTGAAAGGCATACGGGTAAAAGTGGAACAAGAAGTATATAATATTTCTAAGGTTATTAAATAAATATAAAATAATTGAAGGTTAAACAATATCGAGTCTCTTTATTAGGAAAAGGAAACGACATTAAAGTTCATTCATCTTTCAAAGACACTTCCCTTTAAAAAATCTCAACATTTACATCAAACAAATCTTCAATTTCCCAAACCACTGATCAAGCAATTCACAATACATCCAACACTTCAAGCTCTATACAATCCCACATCCTGAGAGATTCCAGTGACTCGGCATTTCCACAAATCACATATCCACATATCCACACTCATGTCAATCAAGTGCAACTAAATTTTTAATTTTTAATTAAGAACTAAATCTTTAATCAATGAATTAGCTTACTTCATTGACTCTAGAAAAATTATATTGTATTTCTCCTTCAAAGCCTATTTGATTAACAGTTTAACTAATAAGTAAGAAATACCGATTGATTATACTTTTTGTATGCAAATGAAAATGAATACTATACTATGTAAATGATACGTTTCTTTGGTTTTTATTCTGTCAGCTTATTCTAAAATTATTTTGAATTTATTTACTTATGTATGTATTTCATATCAACCGTAACCACTTGGACCATTTTCGCTCTGTACTAAAATCACAATAGATTGTAAGGATCTCAAATTAAAAAATATTAAGTACAATTAAAAAAAAATGTAAACAATTTAATAATTAAATCACAAAAAAAAAAAGAAAAGAAAGGAACTAACTATAGTTTAAGAATTATCAATTCGAATGTACCTGTAACGAAAAAAAAAGAATTAAATATATATGTTTATTTAATATATAGTTTAAATATTATACATTATTATATGATATTTCATACTAAATAAGTAAATACATAATTTATATTAAAGTAGAAAAATTGCTCTCATTTGTACTCTTAAATTACTTCTTGACTCCCGCACAACAATAAGGTGTTGCGGGTATGGTAGAAACGTAGCGCCTTCAGCTTTTCTTCATGGGCTTCAGTGTGCTCAATGTATTCGAAATAGGTTATGTCAGGATGTCTAAAAAATCTATTTCTTTTTTCATTTTATTTTCTAACAGTACTTTTAAATTGAAATATTGTAAACAAAAACAATTGTTTATTAAATATTTCTATAAATTAAATATATTTTTTAAAGCATAAAAAAGTTTTCAGCTTTTTATTTTTATTTTTTTTTTTAAATTCACCGATTGTTAAATTGTTAACTTTCTAATATAAACTAAAAAAAAAAAAATATATCTCTTTCCACTCTTATTGTATATTTTAAGCTAAATGAATAAATCCATTAATTTTGTAATACACAAATCGAAATTAAGTTGTTTTTTTTAAGTAATTCATTATTATTAAGTATTTTATATTATTTATGTTTTTATTTTAACGTTCTCTTCGAACTTATAACTAATTATAAAATTAGTTGCAGCTTATATCATATATATTTCTATAATAATTTTATTATCATAACTCTATTATAATTGCTTTTCGTTTTTAAAAATAAAAATTTAAAAATAGATTGTAGGCAGATTTATCATGATATTTAACCTTTTTTTATATTATTAATTAATTTTTTTACTTATAAATTTTCTTATCAATCTCAGTATCAGATTATTTTCCATTTTGTTTTTCAATTAAGAGTTTCTGAAACTAACTTAAGTTGTCATGAGAAAAGCCTCTCAGATACTTTTATCTTAATTATATTTATTTTTCTTATGTTTATATTCTATTGTGCAAGATTTATTCTTCTTTTTATTTGAAATCAATAAATCTCTACAAAAATGAATCATAGAGGAAGGAAATCGTAGCTTGAGTCAGTCTTGAAAGAACTCTCCTATCTAGCTTCATTGAAAATCTTATAAGCCAGAAACTTATCTGTGAAAATATATATTGACGATATATAAATCGCATGGCATTATCATAATAATGACAAGTCAGGCATGAGGAATAACATTGCATAACGGAAACTATTGAATTGACTACGAATTGCGCTAAGCATATAATATGAGGATAATTCATTGAAAGGCTTGTGTTGCCGGAACGGAATCGGTCAGCAGACGTACCGACAGAACGGCATGCAAAATACTTCAGAGATTTTGAGGTTCTACATCAGTTGAACTGGAATGTACCCGTCGCAAGATGCCAGACGTGCCTTCTTTGTAAGGGCTTCCTCATGGGACCTGTTTGGTTTAGCTTGGCTCATATATTATTCAGTCCTTTAGACTATATTTATATATTGTTAGGAAATAATTATAATGAGACCCAAAAAACAAAGCCTTATGTCTCTTAAATACCGGTAAATAACTTGATGCCAATTCAGGTATTATCAGGACAGAAAAAGAAATATCTCATAACAGACAAAATATAGCACATGTAACAGTCTTTAAAAGACACATCCACAGATAGCACAGAACTCTAACACATTGTCAAGTTATTGTTTTTTTTTTTATATATGCATTTTGCAAAAATTAAATAAAATTAACTCTTAATATATCTGAAGGAATTAATAATGCATGAGAGCAGGGGACTCCAAACGTTTTGGCCTGTGGGCTCTCAACTAACACCCAGAGGTGTCATTCCATGTCTCAGAGACCATGACTACTTATTATAAAAATAAATCTATACATCCATGTTTAAAAACATCGAAAGTCTAACATCCTATCATCGATATTTCCGATACATCGCCATAAAAAGTATTGATATTTTTTCTTTATTTCCTTTAAAAGTTTCTAATTTAAGAAATTTTTATAGCAAATTTAAAAAAAAATATCCTATTTTTGAATCATTCAGCAGCCTTTTTACTTTTTTTTTTTTTTTAAATCCAACAAGTTTTCATAATATACCACTTTTATTTATGGTTCTTTAATAACGAATTGAAACGTTTTTAGTTTACAGTGAAAATCGGCTTGGTACGATTGGTACGATTTGGCTACCTCCTGGTATGCCACTTTCAAAGCATATTATATATTTATTTCTAGGTAATATTTATGTTTATTTATTTTAAATATGTTTTATTTGTAAAATCTATTAAGTAGTTGTGAATATGCAACCTTGTGCTTATGCACTTCACTGGACCATACTTACATTGTAAATTTTACAATGCAATTAAAATTTGTCCCGGATTTTCCGTATTTGGCCAGCAGACCGTGGTTCGGAGATCTCTCTTTTAGAGAATGTACATTACGATTTCAGGTGCCTTAGAATACATAAATATATTAGTAATATCAGCTTAGATAGTTGAACTAGTATTTTTTTTTAAACATATATATGAATTTTTTAAATAATAAAGTCATGCGCTTTGAAATTATGATAGAGGAGAGGCTTAGCGTTTGCTTGAAGATTTTTCTTTGAGATTGGACGGCTGTGGGGCAGAAGCGCGCCTTTATACCGTCAGGAGATGATGCTGTTGCCGACACTCGTCAAGATCCCGGCCATCCTTTTATCCGCTATATAATGTGCATTAATCTTGACATATTAACCGCCCTATCTTGTCCCTCTCGGCTTACTTCATACAATATATTTTATAATAAAATATTCCATGGAAGCCCTTCTTATACACTAATTTTATAAGGCTTGCTTGCTAATGGTTATAGAATTTTATTGATTGTTTCTATCAGTTGACATCCGTATGATGGTATAGAAAGATCAATCCCTAATTAGATTGACCCTTCTATACCATCATGCGGATGTCAACTGATTATGAAGCGAGCCAAGCGCATGCTAATCCACCCAAAGGCTCAAAACTGAGCAATTCGAAATTTAATTCAAATTTATAGAAGTGGCAGATAATTTATAATCCGTAATTAAATTGTTTCTATAGTGAATTCTGGCTAATCAGAGCTTAAGCAAAAAAACAAAAATAAGATTTGATCAGAAATATTTTCAATTTAACAAAAACCGTATGCATTTTAAACACATTACGTTCTGATAGTCGTAAACAATCTAGTTAAAATACTAACTCCGTTTATTTAAAAAAAATATGAAGCTATAAAAATTTGGAAACGTATTTATTTTCTCAATTTCATTATCGGTTGATATTAACTAGCCTTTTCATTAAATTAATCTTCAGTGCGAAATTGTATAGTTAATTCAGTGAGTTATTTATTCTATTCAAAAATACAATTAACTATTGGCCACAAGTTTTAAGAAAATACAAAAAGGATTATTTTCCAAAATCGTTTTATTAGTTTTCCAACTCACTTCACCACCCGGGTACTTCTTTGTGACCTACGTCTTTACTAAAAATTCCTCCCCACGGCTTAATTAGTTATAAAAACAAAAAAAAATATACGTCTTATCATCCTATGTATAATTCTTAATTTCAAATGTGTCCTTTTAAAAGGAAACCTCTCAAATTAATTTCGGAGGAGAAACTAACGATAATAAATCGTCTTGAGAGAAGTAAATCCGGAGCGAAATTAACAGCAGGACTGGGATCGAAATGGGAGCGAACGCCAAAGAGATTTAATATCGGTAATTCAGCTAGCTCAGATATTAAGAAAAATAAAGTAAAGAAAATGAATTTTGTTGCTTCCATTGAACAAGGTCATTTGACGAAGCAATTTACTCACCACCACGAAGCTGATGCGGCCAGAGGCTTTGGAAAAGATGCTTTCAACTTCCAAACAAACAAAAATTTCAGCGTATTTCCATTTCCATTACTATTTTAAAAATATTTTTAATATATAACTTATGTTTTTAAATCGACTTGCTATTAATGAAGATACCTTTTATTACCGTTCGATAAATTCCAATTTTTCGCTTATTCGAACCCCCTCGACTTAAATTAATTTGGATTATCGTGAGTCTACTGGTATTGATTTTGAGAATTTATGATTTTTACTATTAATCATTTATACGGTGATTTTATGTTTAATATTGAATTTCGATACAAATATATTACAGTTTAATAAAATTACTTTTTGTCCCAACTGACACACAAGATAGAAAAATCATTTAAATAAATAATATTATATTTAATTTACTAATTGTAAGATTATACAGACGTACGAGCAGACTCATAAGAGAGCCCAACTGACATGCCCAACATTACCAGAAGACGTTTAAAAAGAAGCTGGATGAGAGATCTCTTCCGAGAATCACATTGTTCAAACCAAGTCCGGGAAGAAGCTTTGCTGGGTTTGACTTTTTCATGCCTTCAATGCCATACTATTTTATTATAAAATTTGGACTTAAATAAAACTAATTTAATTTAATAATCAGATATTTAAAAAAAAAATTTAATCAATAAAAAAAATTATTTTGAATAAGATTTGCCAAAACCATTTTCTAAAGGAATAAGAGATTTTAATTATTCAAATCTTACCAATTTATAATCTGTATTCATTATTCATTTATAACGAGCAATAAATTTAGTCGTTTTTCCTATTTTTAAGTTTAATATTACTAGGGCTTTATTTTGTTAATTTGTTATTAGTAACCAACGAATTAATAATTAATTTGTAAATATTATAATTATGCGGAAATAAATTTATTCTCTGAAACAAACAATTCATTCGTGAATAAACAAAGAGTTATACCAATAAAAAAAATATGAATACATGGCTTATCAATGAATTATGAAATGAACAAAAAAACCTTATAGATTTATTTGTTTTTAAAAAAAAATGTACTGAATATAAGATTAAATATTCAAAAATTATCTGAAGCCAATCTATATTCAACACAACAATAGAAAATAGCTGAATTAATACTGAGATTATAAATAACATACTATTCGTTAGTTATAGAATAAATTTTATTTTATTAGGGAAATGATTTAACGATTAGCAATATAACTTTCAAGGTGATGAATAATATTTCGAGTAATGGAAAACGAGAATAATGAATAAAAACTTATTAAAGCAAATAACAAATTATTCGTCAGGACAAAAAGGACTTTTACAAATTAAAAAAATAGCTGATGTGGATTAATACGTATTTGAATTGAAATTAAAATGCGCGATGATGCAATTTGTCGGTTACAGTATAATAAGAATCGAATTGTGTCTGGGGTAAATCGATTTCCCAGCTTTAAAGACGAATCGGCTCTAAAGATTTTTTAAAAATGGATCCCTGATGGAGGTGCTGGAGAGGTGCACTCAGGCATTCAGGATCTGAAAATTTTATAAGGGCTTCGACGAGGGTTAGGGGGGCTTTATGAAAAGGAGACAACTTTAAGAGAAGTTTTTCTGGCCCTTAGCTTTTATTCAACTTTCCATCCACCCTTCCTCTTCTAAGGATCTCTGATAGTTAATCAATTATGTCTTGTTTCTTCTTAAATAGATATTTCTTCAAGGGCTCTCCAAGTTTTTCTTTTTTCGGTTCTTTTCTAGTGAAAACTATATCCTCAAAATTGATGACTTCTCTTCGAGTATGCCTCAGACATTGACTTACTTATAACTTTTTCTGCTGTTGTTATTTCAATATTTATCTGGTGGTTATTATTCTATAAAAAATAATTAAACAATATTCTATTGGTAGGAATAGTTGCTCGTATTTAACTCTAATGCTTTTATAATTACTGATTTTTTTTTTTTATAATTTAGGATTAATCCATTTCAAATCACCCATACCATATTGGTCGACATTGTTATAATTTTTTTTCCAGTTATTTCCTATAATTAGGTGAGTTTAAGACTGTAAAAACATTTTTCAAGCTCAAACTTTTTTTTTTTCAATTCTAAATAAATCATTTACAAAAAAATAAAGAAATACCATACCACCTAGAAAAAAGATACAAGATGTGAAAGTTCAGCACTTAGAAAACTAATAATAAATATTACCCATATTTTAATATGGGGCGAAGGTGACGCAATAGGATAGTTTTGAAAAGTGCTCACAAATATATTAAAAGGGTCGATATGTTACATAAAAATAATATATTGATATTGTAAGAAGTTTTTATTGATAAATGTATTATTGGATTAATAAGGTCAATTATTTCTTAATCTAATTTCATTAGTTTTATATAATAACTTTCACAAAGGCAGAAAAAAAAAATTATTATCAAGGAGAGCTTATAGAAACTGTTATTTTCTTAGTTTAAAAAGAGATATCTGTAAATCAGGATTGTAATATAGATGTATAATATTCCGTTGTCTTATTTTAGAAAAAGTAAAATTTAATATAGAAAGTTGTAGAAGATTACGGAGAGTAACAAAAAACGAAAAACACTCGAGTGATATAATAATTTCTTTCTTTCGAATTATTTAATGTAATTATAAATAAATTATAAACTTTCTTGGAAAGTTAAAATTTATTTCAAGTAAGGCACCAAATGGGAACCACACCATTTTATTAAGTTATGTTCAATTAGTTTATAAGATTTATATTTTATTTTTTGGATGAACATATTTTTAAAAGTTTGTTGTAATTATTTTTTAATTGTATGCAATAAAATGTTTGTTTTTTTTTTTTCCACATAGGTATGACCATTGCCACATTAAATGTATTTTAATTACTGATTATGAAGTTTACAAGTCTTATTTTATTAGTAGAAATAAATTGCAATAATTTAAGAGACGAACTAAAAAGGAACAGGAAAAATGGTTGATGTATAAAATTTCTGGAATATAAACCAGGTAGATAGAAAGGCTTACTAAGAGATTAAAAAAAATATATATAGAATTTTTAATTGAAGAGAAGAAAAAAAAAACTATTGATTGATGAACATATGAAAAGAATGGGATGGTAGACCCAGAGGGAGGGGGGGGATGGGTAGAGAGGGGTACGCCCATGTCATTTTTAGAATGCCTGGCAATTTGTTAAAGTTTTAGAATGTAAAGATTAATACTTTTTTTTTCTCCTTCGTCGCATGAGGTATTATATATTTATAATTTTATGACCTCAGCGCGACTAACTCAGTGTGACCTCACACTATGTGATGAGGTTACGTGACGGTGTGACTAGAGAAGGATGGAGACTATTTCCCAAGAGGCCGGCTGCGGCAATCCAATATGGATGCCTACTTTAGCATCCCTTTAACTCGATTAACCTTCCCCTCCCCGGAAGATAAATTAATTAATTTCATCCTCCACGGGTAGGAACGGAATTTCCCCTCCGTCAGCTTTATGCTTATAATTATTAATAATTGTTTGATGTTTTTTAATTAAATAGAAAAGTCAAAAATGTTAAATTTTCTGAAACAAAATTCTTAGTAAATAAGATCTTTTCATTAAATTAATCTTAACTGCTCATTGCATTGTTAATACAATGAACAGTTTACGCAATTCAAATTACGCTAACTGTGAGCCATACATTTTAAGAAAATACAAAAAGGATTGTTTTCCCAAAATCGGTTTATCAGCTTATTTTTTTGTAGTATTATCATCCTATTTTTAAATCATGTTACATTATTATCTTGATTTAAAACGGAAACATCTCAAATCAACTTTGGAGGAGAAACTAATTGTCTTTAGAAGGTGAATCCGGACCAAAATTAACAGTGGAATTTAATTTTGGTAAGTCCACAATCTCTGATAATAAGACATATTTTTGAAATATCGCGGTCCTACTTAGTAGTATTCATTCGTCTACTAACGGCCCTACAAGGGATCCGATCAGCTTTTCTAACCTATACTCATTATCAGTGTTTTAAAAAATATGAAAAAATCGGCAATTTTTCTTGCTATGGTATTATTGGAAAAAAGGAAACAGAAAGTTTGGGCCAAAAAAAATGTTTATTAACTAAATAAGTTACAGTGATTTGAAAATGTAAAATGAAATGGATTGTGATGATTATAAAAATTACTTAAGAATGGATAACAAAATCATACCTCTATTATAAGATAAGGATAAATGATAAAAAATGTACTTTAGATTTATATTATTTGTGTTATACTTTTTTATTTACAAGTTTTATACATTTTCATATTATTTTAATTAAATATAACTGAAATTAGCTATACTAGTTGAAAGATCGGACCAAATTAATGATTACAAGCAAACTTAAAACAACACGAAACAAGATAAATTTAAGATGACCATTTAATTAATAAAAATAAGGTCCAAAATGATTAATTACAAAATTGTCGGCATTCAGATTTAATCACATTATTTATTTAATATTTTAATTCAGTCCCAACTATAGAAGGCCACAGTTATAAATACTTGATATTATAAAATTGGCCATGGGAATTATGGCCATGAGAATACATTTTCATTAGCTTATTACACCGTATGTTTGCAAAATACATGTAAAATAAAGTAATAAAAGATTGTGAAGATGTTTTTTCTAACTTTTTTTTTTTTTCTAAAATTCTAAATATTAGTTTCTATTGGAGAAAAATGGTATTAGTAGTACTAGATTGTTGCAAAATTACTGCTGCATTAATATCGCTTTATTTCAGATTACATATTTTAAACATTACTGAATACTACTCTTCAAAGTAAAGTCAATATATATATATATATATATATATATATATATATATATATATATATATATATATAATATTATTTTAATATTTTAAGTTCAAATTGTTTCAAACCCTTTATGCGATCTCTCTGAGTAAATTGAGTTAACGATCTAACAAATTTAACAATCAGTTGAACCTTTCCGTCAAAAAATCGTTACCTACCTTCAAACGAACAGTCTAAACGGATTACCTCCCATACAGCAACGCCGCAAAGTGAGAAAAACGAGAGAATTCGGAGAGCACGGACTCCTGAACTGTTTCAAAATATTCTTAGCTCGATTAAAAATACTCCTTTTATCAACAATTACATAAAATCACCATCATATGAAACTTAAAAATTTTCTAATGTCATTTTATTGAACAAATAAATTTTATTTGATAATAGAGGGAAGGTACCAGATTTGTTGAGCAAGTAGAAATTAGAAATATTGTATTAATGAAATACAAAATTGTTAATAATTTTTTCACTAAATAACCATTTGAAATATTTACACCTTTAATCGATATAAAAATATTATTTAAAATATAAATAAAAATGTATTTAGTTAGGAAAAATAAAATACGAAACATATCTTTAGTTTAAAAAAAAAAAATCATTTATATTAATGAGTTTTTTTTTTTTTTTTGTTGTTTTTAAATTCCTTCAATATAATATTGTTTTCTTCAATATCAAAATGGTTTTCTCTTCATCATACATTGCTGATGATGTTTTATGAGGTTTAGATGGTGCAGATTCATTTCGATTCATTGAAATGACTGATATCAACGGATCTACGAAAATAAGTAATGAATGTTTTAGATCAGTGATATCATCGATTCGGGAAGTTTTCCTGGCATTGGTCTCTCAATATCTCCGCAAATATTTGTTGGAAAGCTTTGATATCGGTAAGCATTTATGATATCTGCTCCATGAATCAAGATGAAAAACTCATTTGCTGGTATATAGAACCGGGGATAAAGGTTTACCGCTAGTTTGGATGTTCATGGGCATATAAGCGAAAGGCTGCAATATCAAGAGGAAATCGTAAGGAAATAGTTTTAAGAATACCACTACCTAGTAGCGTGTAGATAAGCGGGTGATGTGGAAAGCGGTTCCATATTGCGCGAAAACCTCCTACTTTTCATGAGACAAACTTTTTAAAAAAAGACAAAGTTGATATAAAAATTCAAACTTTTTAGAACTTTGTTTCTTTCATTGGAAAAGTTATCGATTTTCTGTTAAACAATCAGACATACGAATTTCTTAAAATTTAATAGTATATCCACAATAGCATATATTCCGATGACTATCATTAATATTATTGTACTAGGCTCAGGGATGTCCACGAGTATATCAATCTTTTTGATTCATTATTGTCAATGATGAAAATTTTTTATCGATCAAGAAAAAACAAATTTTAACCTTTCCCTCAAAATTTGACATTTTACGTAGAATCTAAAAATCGAATAATAATATGTACGAAGTACGGGGCTTTCCTCCGAGACTACTGGGCCGATTTTTTTTTTTTTTTTTTTTTTTTTTTTTTTTTTTTTTTTTTAGATTTTGCACAAAAGTCACTGTTCAACTCAGGGTGATCCTCGGAACTCTATACTAACATCCGCCATTTAGTTTCAAAATGGCGGCCGAGATTGGAGATTTCATATCCCATCGACATCTCCATCCTTGAAACCTTGACATGGTCTAAAAAAATTTTGTTTATCTCTGAGATTGCGAGTAAAAATGTTACAAAACAACTTGATACATTCAATAAAATATATTTACAAAAAAAAACCCGAGGTTAATCTTTTAACTTACAACATTCACAAAATCTCAAAATGTCGGAATAATTCCTTTAAAAATTTAAACATTTCAATCGAAGAATAAATTTTGTTTATTTAATGGCAAACATGTAGCCATGAGTATTAAATCAATTAAGAGTAATTTTTTTAAGAAAGCTCCACAAAAACTATCTCAATAGTTACTTTATACTAAATTAATAATCGGGTTAAATATTCTCTTAGATTTTCATTTGCTTTTCTAACCGACACAGATGCTTTGAAATACGAAGTGAATGTTGTTCAAATTTAGAAAAAAACGCTTATATCTATGTTGATAACGGGATTATCTTCAATTAACTTAATTTTTTGACTTTTGCTGGTCTAATTCACTCTCTTTCCGCTCTCTGCTGTTTACTGAAACTCAACCGCGACTCTTCCCTAATGAATAGTAACAATTATATAAAACTTGCACGAAGGGGAACATCTTATGAATTCTTGGAGATTACCGAGAAACTTTTGGAGAGCAGATAAGGAATTAGATTTCCGACTACAAACTCGTTAGTGGATGCCGGGAGGAGAAGGATTCCTAAAATTGTCCAATTAGGGGTAGCTAGTAATGTTAGCAATGTGTGATAGTGGGATACTTCACGTCCTCTGTTCACAGAACCTTACTCCAGCATTTACTTAAACTGTCCCAATTATAGTTAACCCGTTTTCCTTTTGGATTGTATTTCGTGATAATGGAAAAATGCTTCCGAAAATCAATACCAACAGATCTTTGTTTTGTTGGATGAAATATGTAAAAAAAAAAAAAACTGTAGTTGTAACCTTAATTAATTTCGTTATATTAAATAATGAAGGTGTATTTTTTAATTAATTTACTACAATATATAATTTGATCACATGATGATTCTTTTATTCTTGAGCTATTAAAGTATTACTTTCATATGAGGGGGTAAGAAGTCAAACCGTACAGGTGCGCTTGTTGATATTTAATGTATATAAATGTTTTTCAAAAGCAATATTTTGTTTTTAGTTCTGAAGATGATCAATACTCCGAAACGTTAGCAAATGTAAAAAATTGGATAGTGAAATAACCAATTCGGAAATTTGATTGCCTAAATTTCCAACGAAGCAATTTTGCTCAACATTCAAGGAGCCTTAAAATAAGTATAAAACAAACCTAAACGTTTTAGGATATATCAAAACGTTTTAACTTTAAAACGCGTTTTCTCAAAAGTATTAAATTATTGCAAATCCTGTAGAGGGGATTGAAACATTGGCATTTTAAATAAATATTACGTCATAATGAAAAGATTTTATATACATTTTTAATAATGATTGTCCATGTCATATTATATAAACAATTTCTCTTCTTCTTTTCCATTTGAAACGAAGAGAATGGGCAATATTTTCAAAATGTGTTCATCGTATTGCCAGTTTCCACTCCCTGCCGGTATTCTATTGTCGGACAGAGTTTCCAGGACATTAAGGTTGAATGTGCGATACTGTTAGAATGTCAGATCCCCCAAATTCCATCAGTTGGACGAATTCCGTGACCGCTGAGGCTTGATAGTACGCACCTGACAGGACATGCTGCAATATTGTAAGGGGAAATAGCTATTGCTTTTCAATGAGAAAAATTTAAGAAAATATATTAAAATTTGAGTATCAGAAATGTAAGTAAGAAAAAGGAGAAAAAAAAATATAAAATATAAAAATTCTACAAGGACGGCGGGTTCTACAAATAAAGGGATGGGATGTCGAAAGCAAATATCGATATTGATATTATTATTGGTTAGCAATATCGATATATTGATAATATCTGTATAAAAATATCGATATTTAAACATACCGTTAATATTTTTATAAAATTAAAAAAAAAAGTCTACACGAATTGGAGGAAAATTAGGGATAAGCTGTTTCTTGATATTTAAGTACTGCAGGAAATGAACTTAATAAAAACAATATCTTAATTATATCGGTACCGAAATATCGATACTTCAAAATATCGTTAATTCTTTTATCAAATAAAAAAAAAAAAAAAAACCTAAACGAATTGGAAGGAGATTAATAGATAACCTGCTTCTTAGTATTTACATCCTGTTGTAAATAACCATAATGAAATCAATATGAATGATTACAGCAGAAAAATATCGATATTTCAAAATATCGTTAATTCTTTCATAAAATTTGTAAAACAAAATCTGGTGCGGTGCGCGCATCACACAACTTTCTCTTACCATCCTATAATAATTATCTTTTTAATATAATTTCAAAAAGTTCACATAAACAATGCTTGAAATAAACTCAGCAGCATTCACTTCTTCACATCTTCTCCCACTTCAGTACAATAAAACAGTTTTTTTAAACAATTTTAGTACAATTCTGTACACTACCTATATATTTTAACTTCGTCATGTTGCAAATATATTTTAAAAGTTTCGGTTTAGTTTTCATGGAAATAATTTCTTTCCATTAAAAAATATGAAAGTAGAAAATATTAAGTTGATTTCCGCTCTTGTATTCTTAAATTACTTTATTACAGAGTATATTCATGTTATATATTATGTTATATTGTTCCTAACATATTGGTGGGAGATGGTTTGATAGGCAAGTTTCAAGACGTTTTCGAGAAAATTGTAAAATCCCTGAATTAATAGCTACATCCGGGTAGTCCGATGCGCTATATCTTTGCTAATACTGGTCCGATTTTGATGATTCTTTTATTTTTTTTTAGATAATTCAATTCTCTTTCATACAATTCTATACATAATTTACCATAAAATGCATACTTTTTAAGCTATGCGCAAATAAAATATTCTTTTCATCATAACTTTTTCCCTGCATTTTTTTCGGCGATTTACTACGTAAATGAAAAGTTAAAGGCCTTTATGAAGAATAATTTAGGCAAGGTTCATCAAAATCGTTAGAGCCGTTTTCGAGAAAATTGTAAAAAAGTGTAAAATCGATTATATAAAAGTGGCACTTCCGGTTAGTCGATTTTGACGAAAATGTTGCTGTAACATCACATGCATGTGCCAACCTTAAATACGTAATTGCAGTATCGTACAACTTTTCGTTTTTGAGCTAGACTGTTCACATACACATAGAAACACTGACCATTTTGGGACTCAGGGGACCTTAAAACGTATATTTCCGTCGAAAACTCGAATTCGAAAATTTTCACGATCGCAATACTTCCCCTTACTATATACTTCGTATATAGGTAAGGGAAAGCAAAAAAAAAAACCTAGGCAAATCGGATGGAGGCTACGAAATAACCTGCTTCTTAATTATTGGACGTTTTGAAAGCTTAAAAAAAATTTCGGGTTTATTATTGAATTAAAAAAAAAAAAATAAAAAAAATATCGTAGTCGGGGTAAATGTATATGAGGGGCAAGTGCATATATGGGGATTTATTTCAAATGTATTATATTGGGAGAGCTGCCATCTATGGGAATTTGAAGTAAATCCCTATAGAATGGCAGCTACCCCGATTTAACTTATAAATATTTTTTTTTAAATCATGTAATGGAACTATTGATTACTTCTACTTATTTTTTCCCGTCATCATTCTGCAAATATGAACAGACCAGATTATGTAGAGATATTTAGAATTGGCAATAGCGATCTTCTTATGAACCTGTTTACAACGTTAGGCAATGTTGTAGATTGAAATCGCTAATTGTCAATGAATGATTTTGTTGATTATTTGATCAAAGCAGCGGTTTATTCATGCATCATATATTATTTATTTGTGTATTTAAGCTTTAAAGTATTTATTTATGCATTGTTTATGTTATAGTAATATTTTATTTTTATATGGTTATGTGTTATATTTATATGTATGGGCATACCCCGAAAATAATTAAATATTCATTCATTCATTCTAGTTATCTTTTTCTGTTGGTTGGATCTCAACAACAGTTTATCTGGATTTTAAGAAGATAAATTTTCGAGTAATTTTTATAGCTCAGTATGTTATGTTCTTTGGGAGTGTCTCATAACTACTAGAAGTTTCATAACTACATCGGCTAGCAAAGCCGTAATGACCAAAACCAATTCAATGCGGAATAAAAATGAGTTCAAACTCATGTGTCTGCCTGGATCAAATGCGGACCAATCGCATGCTTTTGTGCCTCCTATGAATTATATGAAAATGGATTGATCCGGTTTCTAAACGAACATTTGAGACGATTAATTTGTTCGTTTCACTGCAAATATTCGTCAGTTTGAACTAAAATGCTAGGGAAAATAAGTTTGTATTGAACTAGTTTCAATTTAACAGAGCTGAATGTATTAATGAACATTCTATTTACATATCTTTGAAGTGGACAGGACGAGCTTTGCGAAATTCTCATTCGACAGATTGCGTCTGAAAATTACATCAAATATTGATGATGTGCATTCTATACCATATTTTAAATATAATTTATATTATTGATTATTTTTTCAAAAAAGTGGTGTAATCCACATTTAATAAATAATCACTTATCAGATATTTTTTGTTAACAAAATTATTAACCGTTTCAATTATTTTTGGTCATTAATGGGCCATAATTTACAAACTTATATGAAATTTTAAATTTTAATTAGTCGCTTATAAAGTTTAATACCTCATCGACTTATAAGCAAACTCAGAAGGTTGCTTCGAATTATCGGCTGTCTTGAACTCCACGTCTGTAGTCTCTTTCATTCTCGTAATTTTCATTTATTTTTTTTAAATAGAATAAATACAACGAAGGAGGTTTTGAAATAAAAATAAACATCTTTTGTTCAAAATATTATGTTAAAAACGTCTATTTACTTGAGATTATTAAATGTTACATTGGTTATCATTCAATAATTATTAAAAAATAAATAAACTTCTTAAATTTATAAAATAAATTACAGATAGATAATTATAGATTATAGATCAAATAAATGTATAAAAAATAATGGTAATCAATTTGTAAATCGTAATTACATTACTTTTATTTAAATCACAGTTATATGGCTTTCTTTTTTTAAAGTTTTAGATATGCATTAATTATAATGCGTACCTTTGAACAAATTTCTAAAATCTCACAAAGTCTAATGATGGGCTCTAGGGAACAATGGATTAAATTAAAATCAATAAATACTAATATGTTCAATATATATATATATGTTCAATAAATAAATATGTTCAATAATAAAAATTAAAATCAACAACTACTATCCATCACTTTCAACAGGATACTAAATGGGAATAAAACTACTGCAGCATTTATGATGGTTGTGCTCCATGGAGAAATGTTATGTTATCTACTGCCAGAATGTTTTTTATTTTAAACATTAAAAAGCCATTAAAAAGTTTGGACACACTTGCTATGATATCAAGTGCATTAATGGCTCGATCAGTGCTGAATGCAGTAAGAGCTTGTAATTTAAATAAAAATATCCGATTTAACAATTGTATGACATTTGTAATTACCGTTATTCGAAGAGCATCATGAATTTAATTGGTTTTCATTTTTTTGTTTAACTTTTTGCATTCAAGAGATCATTCGAAGAGTATGTGTGAGCCCAGTGGATTGTCGATTTCAGCCACAGTATAAATGCATGGTAAGCTACTAATATTGTATTTTTTCTTGTATTTTATTTTTAACGAATTTAAAAAGAACTTTCTCCAAGTCGTTATAAGCTAAGAACTCGTGACTTTGTAGCGCCTAAATCGTGACTTAGGTCACTCGATCAACGTCAGACTTGATAAAAGCGAAGCCCCTAGCGGGAGCCGACAGATATCTGTCTTCTTGTTTGTCTTCTTCTTATTCAATCTGTACAACGATCGCTCTACGGTCCCGTACATCTCCAGTTGTGAGGTCTTGGCTGGAGAAGTGATGTACAAATCAAAAAGTATAAGTTTTCATTTCCTGCTAAATTGTATTTTTAATTTAGTTCCTCCAACATTATACAACGACCCTGATAGATCAAGCGAAAAGTTTTATTGTGCATACTTATCTATTCCAAGTAATGCATTGATATTCATTAATTATATAAATAGATATTTATATAATTTAATTTTTTCATGTTTCATGAATATTTGTAATTGCTCATAGTATGCTTGTTGTATACAATGTGTAAACATTATCAAACTCCTATGTAGTTTTACTTTATCGGAAAAAGGAAGACAAAGAAAAAAAAAAGAAGCTATCAATGCCTACTTAAAAATTTGATGAATTAGGATTTTCAACATCTCTTCTATTCTTCTGTTCTCTCAGTCAGCTCTTTTTCAACCTTCTACGATTGGTGACGGCCAAATTTATGTTCACTATGTCTTGCAAGATTCTGTTAAGGATATCCTTGTACTTTTTTGTAAGGTTTATTTTTGTTGACGGTTGTATATTGCAATTCGGTATGTAGCGTTCGAATTCTGACGAACTACAATGATTGTGTGTGCTATGAACTTTTGTCTCAAAAGATTGTAATTTCAAATTGAATATGGATTGAATAGTCCCACATATTCTTGAAACGCATGTCAGTAAAAAACGCTGCGAATTGTTACACTATGATTTATTATCTGCAAAATAGTCATAGATCTACAGATAAGTCCGAGATATGTGCGTTCGAAACCTCTAATCGGCCGCCACTTTGAATTAAAATAACGGATGGTGGTGTCGGTTGCCGAGAATCATTAAAAAAAAAATAGCCCAATATTCTCGGAGAAAATTCGTGGACCGTAGACGGATGGATTCTTTTTGGATTCAACGGATCTTGTAACGTAAAACCTCAAATTTGGAGGGGAGCTAAATTTTTTTTTTTTTTTCGATTACAAAGGTTCATTATTGGAAATAATAAACCAATATATTCCATATTACTTGCTCACTACCGAATGTTGAGAAGCCTTTTTCTTAAATTTGATTCTGAATGACTTCTAAGTAGGACGGTATGTTTTAGATTATAGGATGGTGTTCGTTGCTTATTTAAAATGAGAATTTATGCTGTTTTTCGTTTCTTAATCATATTTTCTATCTTTCATACAGAGTGTAAAGCGTTCACAATATAGACATGGGACGTAGATATACTTAAAATTATTAGGCGTTGATGGGTTTTAGATTCTCTTAGTTTATAATGTCTGAATGTGCAAAAACAAGACAATTATTTATATAAAATACAACACAATAACAAGACCCAGGACCAAGTAATATGTTAACACATTATTTATATTGTTATATAGTTATAACAATATTCATCATTATTAAAAATCCTAGAGTATTCAGATGCTGCATTTCATTTTGTTAACAATTGTAAATTACAATTATACGTTTGTGAAATCGCAGTATTGACAATAATTTATACAATTCACGCGTTTTATTGTGTTTTTACCTTTAAAACCAGACGTATTCAAATAACTCAAAATAATTTTGAATTTAGAGAGATACGCTGGAAGTGAAGTTGATATTGACAAAATATTCTAAAGCGTGTTCAAGAAATTTATTTTAATTTCCGATTCCGCCCTTAAAATATTTATTAGGTGATAACATTGTGTGCTCAGGACGTGAAGGGTTGATGGACGAGCTGTGGGAATCAGCTATCGAATTCTTTGCAAATCGATTCTCGTCCTACAGCGGTAAAGCTTAATGAAAACATGGAAAACCGCGGAAACTGCGGAGTCCTTTTCCAGACCCGCGAATTTTTCAGTTAGAGGAAAATCCGTATGGTGGTTTTCATTTGTGGAGTTAGTGAAGCACATTGCCATTCAACACGGATATATATTTTTTTTTCTTTTTCTAGCTAAGTAATTATGGAAATGGGTGCTGTGAATCGAGTATTTATGTTTAAATTGTAAGGTTTATTTATATATGCAATGCCAACAAGCATAGAGGAAATATTTTATGTTTTAAAAAGCATAAAAAAGATTTTATTAGAATTTTAGTTGAAGATGTATACGAACGGAAAATAATAATGATGTGGGTGAATTCCAAGTAATATCATAATTGTAAAAACTCATCCTTAGTTTATGATTAAAAAAAAAAAAATGTTTGATGTCCTCATTGTATAAAATGCCGTTATCGATATAAGTTTAGGGGTGTTAGTTAAAAAAAAAAATATTATAAATAAATTAAATTTTTTTTTTTTAAATTAACTCGTCAAGCAATGACGTGAAAAAACCTAAATCGATTATAAGTGCTTCTCAAATTTTGTTTGCACTATTATGCAGATTCTTTTTTTACATTATAAAATAACTTTCTCTAAGCTCAAAATCTTGTCAAAGGTTCAGATTTAAAATATAAAATAAACATTTTAAAGCAATATGAAGTAAGTTAACTAGTACATTTACAGTATGTTTTTATCAAATTACAGGATACATATTTTTCTATAATTCTAATGTTTAATTGCTTTGAAATATATATGAAATATATTGCTTTATAAAGGAGACAAATAATATAAAATAAACATGAAACACACTGGAAGCCTTGTATTATTTCATATCTTATCATTTTTTGATGTCGCTACTTGATAATTGATAATTAAAACTTATATGGTTTCGTCATATCGTTGGCAAAAGTGTGAAACCAAACTGTCAAATCCCAACTTTTCAAAAAGAGAAAAACAATGCTAAAAAAAAATTAAATTTTATTCATATTTAGGTGCACTTAGAGTAAAGGGAAGTATTGCGATCATGAAAAATTTCAAATTCGAGTTTTGAATGGAAATAAACGTTTTAAAGTCCCATGAGCCCGAATAACGAAGTCACGCAATATGGTCTCTTTATGTGTGATAAGTATAATTCAAAAACGTAAAGTTGTAAAAACTGAAATTACGTATTTAAGGTAGGAAAATGCCTGGGATGTTACAGTAACTTTTCCACCAAATTGAACTCTTCAATGCCACTTAATATATATAATTTTACACTTTTTTTTAACAGTAGGTACTAGATCAAATGATATATTATCCATTAGAATAAAATAAACTGTTGTGCATAGCATTCATGCAAAAATAAATTTGAATCAATCCGTTTTTACTTTCAATTTAGAAAATATTTATCAAACTCGTTATATAAATGCACAGATTAATGCTGTTTAATATAAGCTAGGTCATATGTTCATTGAAATTGTCTGACATGGCTTAAATGCTGAATTTTAAAAACGGCTTCCTCTAAACTACCTTTATTTATTTTTTTTAAATAAACAGCCGTCATTCATTGTTAGTAGTATTTGAAATGGATAAATATAAACTATGAAATAATTTGATAATTAATGAAATAAGAAATACTTTCCCACGTTGAAAACAAATTTCTGAAAACAAGAATAGTAATATAGATGGATAATGCATTAGAAAGTTCTAGACTTTTAAAAAATAATTTCTAGCACCCGCCGTATAATTTCTAACATTAACCGTAGAAGGTAATGAATGGCTAGCGACGAAAAACTCAAAATTTTTAGTAATTGTACTTTATAATATCTACTTTTATATTACTATATTTAGTGAAAAATGATATATAATCATTTTTTCTAAATTTATTATATGTTCAATCTTCTTAAGTGGCTGTACAGTCCAAGATGGACTTTGGACTCCCGAACAATTCGCCCCCACTCTCCTCTATACAGAGCCTTTCTTCTCCAGTCAATCACTCACACTTTTCTGAGTTCTTCTTCTAGGTACTTTTCCAGCTTTTTCTTGGGCGTCCTCTCTTCCTTTTTCCTAAGGAGAATTCTCTTATGACATTCTTCGCCATTTACTCGTTGGGCAACCTTTCGTCATGTTTATGCTTGCTAATTCTTTTGGACTTGATAAATTTCACAATATCCCAATTTCACAATAGGTAATTTAGCTCATCCTGTTCTTGGTTATTCCTTTTTGCGCTATGAATCTTGCTGGCAGGTTGGACACAATAATGCATCTCATTATCTTCCGCTGGAAGAGCCTGTCGGTCCCTTGTTTTAAGTATCCATGTCTCAGCGCCATAAGGAACTACGAGTCTAATATGTGATCTAAATATTTTTAATTTTGTGCGTTTTGAATGCAGTGCCAACTTCATTATATTCACATTGTAGTAGCCTTCATGCCGTTCATAATTCTGTTATTGATCTCATCACTGACCTTATTTTCGGATTTAATTTCAGTTTGAAGTTGTGTGAAATGATCAAAAGCTTCAAATATATCATTTTTCTTATTCATGCCTTCTTCCTGTTTCGGAAGTTGACATTAACGTGCATTTTGTTCATACCGAATATGTATTTCGTTACCATTTATTTCGGACTCGTTAATCTTGTGTCCATCTTTTTTACAATTCATGATCCTGTATTCAATCACTCATCAAAAAATAAATGTTTCCTTGGAAACTATATATACTTTATTTTTTTTTTGGTTTTATTTGTTTTATTCACGCTTGTCAATATGGCAATCAGTGAATTTGCTAGTTTAAAATTTGTCGCATGAAAGACAGGATAGAGAGTAATGCCCAGCGGTATCTCTTTCTGTTTTGATTATTGTGTATAGTTAGGCTAGGAGATCCATCATCCAGCTCCTCTTCAGCCTTCTTGGAATGTTGTCAGACAAGTTGGTTATATGCGTTTTGTATTAGTGTGTTAGGATGCCCATGTACGTTATCGTGAAATCGTTTGTAGTGGGTCCGTATGTGCTCGTTATCTGTTGGCATATTAAGGTCTGTATGTAAGGTAATTTTGCTAATATACCAAGGGGCTTTGTTGATAGTCCAAAAAGTTTTTGACTGAAAACTATGAAATTTTGTATGTGTATCCTTTTGGTTGTTCCGTATATCTGTGAAGCCTAGTTCCAGATGGGCTTGAGCAACAGAGGATTGAAAAATAAGATAATATATAGGAGGAAGTATCGTCTTAAGTTTGAAGAGAAGTTCCTGATGCTAGAATCTATCGAACGCTTGAGCGACGTCCGAAAATACCGCAGTTGCATACAATTTCTACTCTAGTGCCGTCGCAATGTAGTCAGTCATCCTGTAGTATTGTTCAATGGTTGAATATTGAGTTCGTAATCGAATTTAAGGTCAATTATTGTTCGTCAGTATGTCAAGAAATCTTTTGTAGAGTAATTTCTCAAAAATTTTAGAACATATTGAGAGCAGGCTGATAGGTCTGTAGGATCAAGGGGTGTATGTGTCTATGTTTGGTTTGTGAATCATAGTAATATGTGAGTATTTCCATTATAGAGGGAATTTGGTCGTTCTGAATATTGTATTATAAATAGACGTTAGGTACACTAGAGCTTTCCTTGGCATTTTATTGAGCACTTGAACATTTATCAGGTCATGACCAGGAGCTATCTTCTTAGGTAACTGTCTAATTTGCTCGGCAACTTGTGTCGGATGTAGCAAGGAGGATGTGATTCTAGTTGTAGTGGAATGTCTAAAGTGTTGAGTACATGTCTTTTGTGTTCAGAATTAGTGAAGTTATCATGTGGTGTAAATACAGAAGAAAAATGATTTGCAAATAGCTCAGATTTTTCAATGTTAAACTCGGCCCAGAAACAATCTTCATAACGGAGAAGCGCTGGACACAAAACGATGTTTTCCTCCATAAGCTCCCATCGTCAGCCGAAAGATTACTGATGTAATTGTCCTTTTGAAACTTTGAATTTGACGTTAGAGTTCATTGTTAAGTGTATTAAAAGAAGTTCTCTTCTCTTAGCCCTGATCAAATCTCTTATGTACTAGAGATAGTTTGGAAGTTGCCCAAGCACAGAGAAGACCTTACAGCCAACTTCATACTGCTTGTAAATTTTGCAACGGCTTCCTCGAGCTCATCCTCAGTCTTAAGAGACAAATTTTAAAATTCATTTTAAGTAACATGAGTATAAGTAGTGCAATGAGCGCACCGCACCAAATGTTTTATTAAAGTGCTTTCACACTTTAAAAAATCAATTATTAAATTATCTAACTTAAAAAAGTTTTTAACTTAGACATAAATTCTTAATTCTGATTCATAATGATTAATTCTTGAAATTGGGGAACCTTTTTGTAGGTGATAAAATTGTTTTTTTATTAAAATATTGTATTTTACAACATTGGGTATTATTTTAGAGCAATAATTCTGAAGCAAAAAATTATTTTCAAATATATAAACTACTGTAAGGACAAAGTTGAATATGTTTATAATAATGACCAAGACATAAGTCGAAAAGTAAAACGAATAAAAATTTGTTAAAACTAAAACTGAAAGAGTAATAGCAGCGAGGTGCAGGTAGTAGTTAGTATTTGTAAGCGATAATTGGCTGACAGTTAAAAAATGAAACAAAATATTAATTATTAAAAATGATATATGTATTCCGAATATATAAATTTAACCGGATTCTGTTCAATAAACTGTATCAATCATCGTTCGACAAATTAAATCATTAAAAAAAAAATAGGAATATTTTTCCTGATTTTAATTGTTTTTTTATCGACATTTAATAAAGCCACTATTATATTGAATAAATTCCTGTTTAATTTTTCAGTTCCTTTATTTCATTTTATTTTATATTTATATATTTTTTTTATTTTATATTTATTCAATAGTTGTTTTTAAATAGTTAATGAACTTTTGTGGAGCTAAATAAGCACTAATAAAGTTAAATAAGCAATAAGCACCAGCATTTTTTTGCCCTTATAATCAAAACAACAACGAATCGTTTATTATCTGGAGGCGGCTGCCTCAAGCTATAATTTCAATGAATTTGCCATCAAATTTTGTCTTATTTATTTTTTCTCCTTCAAAATTGCCTCACACGAGTTCCATTTCGCGTGCAATCCCTTTGACGATGTTATTAAAAATTGTGAGAGAACAAAGGGAAAGAAGGAATGTAGCCCAGCTATACGCTATATTGGATGAGTAAGAGGCAGGAGGTAGATGGAACTTTGTGCTGTTAGCAACAGTGATTAATCAACATTAGGGCAACAGGTGTAATTTAGGATGATTCTAATACGAACCCAATGGAACTTTTGTAATTGTGTTAATTGAGTCTCCATTAGCTTCGCCTCTTCGCTCCGGGGCCTTACAAAAATAACAGCATTATCAATAGCCCTGCAAAACCATCTAACTAGGATTTATGACGAGTATATGAAATGCGATAATAATATTATTAGAAGTACTAGCTTTTTACAAGAGTCCTTGTGCATTAGTATAGCTTTATTTCAGATTACGTATTTTGAACATTATTGAATACTAATCTTCAAAGTAAAGTCTATTGTTTTCAACTACTTTTACCCATATTTCTGCCAGTAATTGGATTTGATGCCGGTACCACTGCTTTGGCTTTGAGACAAAGAACTCTTCATATATAATTTTTATTTCTTCGTAATTATCAAAGATCCGACCTTTTAAAAATGAGCCATTGATCTAAATAAACCATAATCGGAAATCAATATGCAATATCTGTGATACACGCAGGATGAGCCAAAACTTTTGCTCCTTGCAGTTCTGATTATTTTACCTTGGTCAAACGAGAACGATGTCGAGTATTGTCGGGTTTCAGATCCTATTATGTCCGATAAATCACGAGTAGCTACATATGGATCCTGGCTCACACATTCCAAAACAACGTCATCATCCACGACTGATGGGCGACCTGATCTGGGTTATGCGGCAGTATTTCGATGGATAATTGATTCACTTTCTATGGCACAAATTTCTTTGCGCTTAAACCTTGTTTCCAGTAATGTCTCAAAAGACCACGAAGCACGATTTTTTCTTCTGTAATTGCACGTGCGTTTTATAAATATAAATGTCCCCATGAAGCCAAGGAATTAAAGTCACAAGGAATTAAAGGATTATTTAAAGCAAACATTGACATAAATAGTAGGAAAGTTATCGCTTACAAATAAAGTTCCCAGGAACTTTTGTAACAACCTAGTTGTAAACAAATATCCAACCAAAGTATTTGTGGCTTGTATTGATGTTCTCTATTTGTTTAGTAATTTTTAGTCTATTCGAGCTATTGTAAATGTAGTCACCAATTGTCTAGTTGAGGGTGACAAAAGGTATCTGAAGGCCTCGAAGAATGGCGTGTCCGCTATTAATAATTTGGAAAAGGAAGGAAGAAGGCTTATAGGACGATAGAAATTTGGAAAGTCTGAAGGTTTATTGGTTTTTAATATCATAACAACTTCGGAATATTTCCACACAATTGGAAAATATGTTATTCTTAAAACAATGTTGTAGGTATGACTTAAAAAAGAATTAATTTTCAAGGTAAATTCTTCAGGATAAAATTAGAAATTAAGTCATAAACCAGAGCTTTGTTATTTGCTAAATTTTCAATAAAATTACGAACTTCGTGTGGATGATTCGCTTTTTTTGGCGGTAGTATCATCGGTAAAGCTATATTAATTATATAACTATATTAATTTGGTGTAAAATAAGTTAAGTTGGTTTTTTATGTCAGTGTGTGGCTGAAATGTGCCTTCTAAATGGCAAGCAAATATTTCAGATTTTGCCCAAGAACCATCAGGCCCGTAGAACCGGATGCAAGACATCGTAATGTTGGAGTATTCGTTTTTTCATGTTCCAAAGGGGGCTTATCAGAGGTCATTAAACTGTTTAGAAGTTTATCGAACTTTTCGGTCTTTGTAGGTATAATTTCTTCGTGTAATTTTCTTGTTAGTTTATTAAATTTGTGTTCGTCTGTTGGATAACGTTTCTTTTACCACTTTTTGCGTGCTTTTCGTTTAAGCGCGATGAATTGTCGAATAGGCGGCGGGAGATAGTCTTTATTTTGATGATTCAACGTGCTTTTATAAAAAATAGAAGAACCCCAGGCAGCATTCTGCACAGTTTGAGTGTTCCGGAGTCCGTAGGTTTGTGTTGAGCGTTAATTAATTTTCTATTGATGCCCTGAACATGCCCCAGTCGGTTATTCCAAATGTTAATGTTGGATGTGGGCGTGATGGGTTGTAAAGAAAGCAACGTCTATGTTGCTGTTAAAATAAATTCTAGTTCGTTTCTGCAGGATAGTAAACTATTCGCATTCCAATGAACCAATATTTCCAAGAACCAGATACCAAAGATGTCCTCTCATTTAGCTAGCATTGGAAGGACATGCTGCATCACCGATGTGAGTAATGTTGTCAATGGTGCTATGATTTATCTAGATTTGGTTGATATATGTTTTTATTGATAATTGATTAATCTGTATATAAGTATGCCATTGGAGAAAATGGCATTGAGGATGATTATCCCAAAATTACGAAAGATTATAAATAAATATGAAATACTTATTTTGTCCTTTAAATTGGATACCTTTCCAAGAGCCTGATTTGTGATTATCATTATTTAATAATTAACCAAGATAATGTTCCAACTTCTAAGTTTAATAATAATGCTAATAACCATAATGCTAACCAAGTTTATTGCTATCATACTTAATCAAACATATTCAAATTAATAATGGGCGTGATTACTAAAGAACAACCTCCTTCCTAACATGTATCTTTATTCATCAAAATTAAAGTAATAACTGTTACAAGAGTTTAACCATAGAATGATTCAGACAAGACCTAGCCATTAACTGTTCTAACATAAATATCTTATCTGTAATAATTGATGCGGATAGTCCTTCAGAATCTCTCCGTCGAGTTCTCCTGCATATCTTAAGTCATTGAGTATGAAGAAGCCAGAGCATCTGTCATCTTCCGGAGGCGTAGGTAGAGGTAGTAGTTGTCCTCGGAGTTCGGCCCTCAAGCGCAAAGTCAGAAGTCCTCTTTCGTTGCTTCCTCGGCTTCGGTTCCCCTTTTCTTCCTTGTTATTCCTAAGAGGGGGTCGAATACGTTGTTGGTTGGTAGCTTTTTCGTGATTGGCCAACTAGTTTTATAAAGAGAGGAAATTCTGGGATTTCAGCACATAGTTCCAGCCCTTGTCCGGGGTGGGACGATATCTTCGAATCTATTAGTATCCTCTAATCGAATTTAGTCCTTCCCAGGCCTCCTCCATTTTTTCGGTATACCAGCCAGGATCCCAGCGTGACTGGTTTCCTAAAATTGATTACGTCTTGCAGGACGGACCACATCCCGCTTTTGTCACACTGCCCACGGAGAGATGGTTCTGGATTGTTGTGAATTTGTCTCCTTCTGGTTTGTCTGCTGCTTATCCACATTATCTTCGTAAAATTGAATATTTCTCACAGGGGGCGTCTCCGATTTTTTTTTTAAGTTCCTTGTGTATTGAGCATCCTCTGTAATTAGCGGGATGTGATCCTTCGCAAAGTGTACTTTTTTCACTTTTATATCAAAAAGATAGTGTAAGTATTTATTTACAGTAAAATATACAATGTATGAAAATAACAATGTAATTAAACAAAACAATTGTTTTATTTTAAATGGCGAGCGACTGCATGGTTATGTCCGCCCGCTATTTGGTGTGGGAACCAGTTGAAGAGACGGTTGCCGTAATAGTGTAGACGTCTGCTACAGATTGATATGATATATACTTTATTCGGCCTGCAGTACACCGGTATTTGAGAACCTGGGGATTTTATTTTGGCAACTTCCGATTTTATCCTAATGGATAACAGCTGTCGGATTTACACAGCCTCCAATTTTATTGGCTCAATTTTCTGGTCTTTTTTTTTTTTATATACATTATTTATACATTACAGGGGCTCATATTTTTGTATCCTCTATTACAACGGCGGACACATAACATCGAAGACCAGCAGGACGCCGCCCAGTGCTTCAGACGAGGATTAAGCCCCACTCCACCTGCTTATCAGTTAGACGCCCCACCAGTTGGCCCCATTAGCTAGCTACCAGCTTGGAGAGACGGACGCATCGGCCAGATAGAACATAGCTTCCGCTATAGTCAGAAAATGCACGCTACTCGTTGTCGACAGCCGATAACCTCATTATTCTGGACGAATAGGTTAAAGAAGGAAAGCGTCGAGACAGCCACCGCTTTCAGATCAGCCACTTTTTCGAGTATAATACCGATTGATTTTACAATTAAAATAAGTAATAAATAAAATGCGTACTAACTCATTAATATTAATATTAAAATCCTTCAAGGATAAAATTTGATGCTTAATAAATTCTCTTATTGAGTGAGATGGGTAATTTATTTCATATTCACAAGTATATATATATATATATATATATATATATATATATATATATATATATATATATATATATAAATTCTTTTTTTTTGACATACAAGAAAAGGGCTTCTGGTTTAGATGTAGTGTACTGGGCCTCCCATTATAATATGACAACCTGGCTAATAAAACCAATATATTAAAAAACAATAC
Source organism: Rhaphigaster nebulosa (assembly GCA_948150685.1). Taxonomy (NCBI): domain Eukaryota; kingdom Metazoa; phylum Arthropoda; class Insecta; order Hemiptera; family Pentatomidae; genus Rhaphigaster; species Rhaphigaster nebulosa. Next base: position 74,138,903 of record OX411311.1, on the reverse strand, counting down.
ATACATTTTTTTTGTAATTTAATTTTAATAAATGAGTCCAGCATATATGTGCCAATTAATAAGATATTAACATATTTATATAAACTGATACATACTTACCATTTATGGCCTAGACGCGCATTACGTATAAAAGGTCCTGTTAGGGAGCAGGAATACTATAGACAGCGTCGTTTAGGAGAATTAAGTGGGCGTAGCTCGATTTATCAGTGGGCCACCATCCATCAAGGGCGAGCTCCAAGAACATTGATTGGCTCTGCTCCGCATTGATCATCATCGAAATTCACTTTGAGATGTTGACTGATAGCATACCAATTACTGGTATCTTGTAATTAGTAAGGTGGAGTACAAGTTATTTTTGGAGGAAAGCAGCGTTAATTGTGAAAACCTAGCTGAACTTAACTCGTTCGCTCATAAGTAAAGATATTTAGGTGGACTTAATAGGGTATATGTATGATTTTTGAATATACCTTAAATAAATTATTTTCGTCTCAAAAGTTACGTAAAACATTAAATATTCATAAAAGCATTCTTATTAAAAGACTTTCTACTGGTCCTGGTGAAACATGCTAAATTTCATCTAATTCTGTGATTAATAAAAGCACAAAGCAAGAGCGAAAACCTTTGTATATGTATTTCCTTGTGCATATGCACAATCATACAACGAAAATTACACCAGTTAAAGTGTTTTTTCTCGTTCCAAAAGATTTAACTATACGAGCAAAGTAGTGTAGAGGCATGAGAAGAGATAATGTATCTTCAATAACTAATTTTACAATGGAATTTCCAATATTGTTGCTTTATGTTAAAAAAAAAGTTACATAATTTCCAAAAGTTTTGATCGGATATTTGATGAATTTGAATTTTAAATATATATGGGTATAGTCGCCATTAGGGGTAAATTGGCCATTGGCGTGCACTCACTGGAAATAACTCCAATCTGGTGGCGAGGTTTTAACTTCTATACTAACTCCGAAATATGACATAAGTGTTCTGTCAGTGTTAGTGATGAGATCGCCAAATTTTTTAAGTTGCAATAGATTTTCTAATTTTTGCATTATCGATATAAGATGAGTATTTATTTTTATTCTCATTATGTTATAATTGATTGCTAATACAATTTTTAAATTGGGATATATGAAAACTCTGTCTAGCTAACTTTAAAATAATATAGTATATGATGAATTTGAATGCTTGACCCTCAACGTAGTTTTGATTTAGTAAAATAGCGTATAGTTGCAGCGAAAAGTGGCCAGGCTAGCAAAGAGTTAGAATGGCCAGTGCCTCCGATCGCTGCTCAAATTCAATTCTGATGAAAACCGGGATAATTGCGAATTTCGTGTATAGGTAATTACGATGTGTAAGACGTCGGAACCACAGGGGATGTTCCATATTTTGTAGATGGAGGAATACAGGCATAGCCTGTTTTATTTATTCGCCAGCACAATAAATAATCGTTCTAATAATTTCATATTGTTTAATTTCATAAATATAACATATTTGTTGATCTGAACTTCCGGGCGATTACAGGCCAGAAGAGGTTTCAATTGATGCATTGAAGAGGATAACCGAGAATGACTAGAATTATTTCTAAGTTGACATCAAGTGGAGAATAGAGACGCTGGCGGGCGTAGATTTATCAAACGCCCCAGAGCTAAGGCGCTTATTTTAAGAGAGGCTTTGGAAAAGTTTTTGAATTTCAATGGGCGTCGGTAAGAGCTCGTTACTTAGCCGGGTTAAAGAATATTACTCCCATCCCCTCACCCTCCACATCTAAGAGGGTCACGCGTTAGTAATGACGTCGACCCTTTCACCGCCACATCTGCTGACTCGACGCATCGATTGTTCTTTAAGTGGTTTTAATGATTTGATAATGAGGATCCCTCATTGAAGAAATACCAATTTGTAATAAATTGAAGATTAAATAAGCTATGAGATGATAATAAAAATAAATCAACAATGCCAGTGTTTTCATAAACAGAGTGCTCCAACATGTACTGGAATTGTTAAGTTAGATGCATACCAAATTAATATAAAGGCAAAAAAACTTCTACCTCTTACAACCCATGATGAATCTTAGGCTCAGTACGTTCTCCCGATTTGAGGAGGATCCACGGCTGATATCATAGAATGATAGACGATAGAATGATGCTTGTCAGCCACAGAGGTAGTAAGAAAAATAAAATAAATAAAAGTAGTAAGGATAAATAAAGTGAGCTAACAATTATAGATTTATTCATTTAGATACAAATAATAATTTCGAAATAGTAACAGCTTTATTATTTGTTTGGTACTTCTGTGTTATAAAAAAGTGAAAAAGTTCCCTTGTAAGCAACATGCTGTCCGTTTTGAATGACGAGGTATCAACTGTCATTCGTTTCGTATCGTGTAATTTGATGTAAAAGTTCCATTAATTCATTATTCAGCTATCTCTCCACCCTCAGTAGTTATTTTTTGATATGTTACTATTCAACGCTTGTCACAATGAACTGTAAAGGATATTTACAAAAACATAAAAGGACGTTTACAAGGACATAATATAATTGCAACATAACTGTGTTAACTTTTCCTGTTCCTTACATTAGCTGTAAACCTGCTGCTGCACATAGCATCTGTAAACTAAAAGAAATTGACATCTGAAAACTACGAAAAATTGGTAGCTGATCACATATTCTTGTTACTCGGCCATTTCTCCACATATTGTAACCCGAGTGCGTTCACTTGTAGAAGAAGCCAGATAGGACCTTGTCATACTACCAACTTATTTTCTGCGATTTTGTCAGTTGGAACCATGTCATTCCAAAGAGTCAGTGGTGTGTACAATATTTGATAATATAGAAAATACGGGGGTCAATGGAGCAAACCAAAAAGGCGAGGGAGTTAATTCAGCGTTAAGATTTTTTAATTATGATGCATATGCATCAAGTTATCTCAAAATCGGCCGGGTCATTCTGTCTAGTCAAAATAGAAGTGCCGGGAAGCTAATTTAGTTTAATAGTACTTTTTGTTGACCGGTGAGAAACATTGGCGCATTTTTTATCAGAAAGCGGACTTGGAACCTTTCGTAGGAATATTTTTTAGAACTTATATCAATCTTCACCCAATAAAGGCATTTTACATTTAAAAAATATATATATTTATCTCCCAGCACTGTTGGATACTTACAGGCAGGACCCGATTTCGGTAGCTCCTCCTCTTTAGTTTCCCCAAACATAATACAATTTTACAAATTCAAATGGGGAGAGGGGGAGAGGGGGAGAGGGGGAGAGGGAGAGAGGGAGAGAGGGAGAGAGGGAGAGAGGGGGAGAGACGATGAATTCTTCTATGAGTGACGCATATGCTGTCTTTTGTGGTTTTTTTTGTATTATTCTAAGGTAGCTTCATAAACCATCCTTTTAAATTTTCTTAATGGTTTATTTCTTTTTCAAGGGAAAGAGTCGCGGAACAGCACCGACGAAACGTATAAAAACTGGGGAACTAAGTTGAAGCCATAAGACAAATCTCTTTTTATCTGTTGACACCAGGAGTATTTTTAGTACCTGCTCCTATAAAGGTAGCAAAGGGTTGAAAGGGCACTTTGTCTCTTGGACGGCAAAACTACGTTATTCTTCCTTCCGTATCGCGAACAGGGATTTCCTTTAGATATACATTTGAAAATGCGAGCCCTATAGTTTATAAAATATATTTTAAGTAAAACAGAAGAACGATTTTCGTAGTTTTTTCGTATCAGCCCTCTTTCTTCTTTTTATGAATTATTTGCAACAAAAAAGTCTTCATTTTGATTCCCTTGAAATTATCAAAGCTATTCCAGATCATCAGTTCGTCTTCTGGATACTTCTTCACCTGTAGACTTATCTATTTTGTGATTTAAAAAAAAAATGGCAACTCTGGCGTTTTACTTGATATAAGTAAAGTTTATGTCAAAGTATGAAACAAAGGATTGCTTTCTGATTTTAAAATTTTGCTTCCTCCAACTTTATTTTGCTCACTAACTAATATTACTCTCAAACTTGAATATATATATATATATATATATATATATATATATATATATATATATATATATATATATATATATATATATATATATATGTTGTCAATTTTACAATTTTTCCAAAAACGGCTAGAACGATTTTGATGAAAATTGCCTTCTCCTTAAAGCCCTTTAACTATCCATTTTCGTAATACATCATCGAGAAAATGTAGTGAAAATAGTTATGACGAAAAGAAAATTTTATTTGCGCGCCTAACTCAAAAAGTATGCTTTTATGGTTATAATTACCATATGTATATGATCACATATACACAGGGTGTCCCAAATAACATGTCCCTCCACTTTAAATTCTGTAATGCTTAGAATATCAGTATGAAATTTGGGTGATCTCAATTGGATAACCTAAAGTTCATTAAGGGCCTATTGCCGACTTTGTAATCTACTATCGTATTCTTCCAGCGACACTGGAATTACCAATGGGATTGGCCTTTTTTTTTTTTTTTTTTTTTAATGGATTCTGATAGGAAATGTAATTCTAAGAAGAATGTAAAATTGAGAATACGAATTCGTCTTAAAATTTCCCATCAGAAGCCATAAAAAAAAAAAAATAACCCTTCCCATCCAGAATTCCAGAGTATGGAATCGCTGGAATTCCTAACTATGGTATGGTTATATCAAAATATTCTCCCTATTCGAATCATTTGAATTAATTATATCTAGTATTATTTGCATGAGCAAACAAACATTATTAAATACACACCTATTGTATATCACTCCTAATTTCTGTTCTAAACCACACTAATCTTATGTTTTATGCAATGCTCTACCAATTAAATTATGCCATTAATACCTTTATTGCCAGAGACGTATATTTTAACCTATATAATGATTAAATAAAGCAATATTGGCGATGAAATTTCGTAAGGTTTTTTTTATTTTTAATCTGGAACTATCCAGATTATTTATAAATTTTTGTTCATGAAAAATATTATTTCAAGCTTCTAAGGTATAAGTTATAAAATCTAAATGAAGAAAATTTTGTAAAATAATTTAGAAGAGATAAAAAAAAAAAATTGCAATTTTATTCACAATCTGATTATTATTCAGCTAATCAGATGATAGTGAATACAAATAAAATAAAATTGTATTATGTTTAACGCAGATGATTAGTATTTTCGCAAACAGATAAATCTATCTATATAGCTTAATATGTATTGATATTGGACAATATTATCGTCATAGAATTTAAACAGACCAGGTGCGAACAAAAGAAATAAGGGACGAGCAGGTAGAGAAGGGTAACTGACAGGCGATGACAGATGTCACCACATAAGTGATAAGGGATAAGTTAATTTTAAAACCCTACTGAGAAGTTAACATTGTAACAATGCCAAAAGCTGGAACATCTAATCAATTTTAAGAACTGGTCCCCTTAGGCTTGGCTGGCCTCGAGGAAAAAGTGGAAAAGGTATGATTAAATTAGACTAGTTGGATAATGGTTCGCAGATACCGGCTGTCAGGACAAGGGGTGGAGCCATCCGATGAAATCCCAGAATTTCCTCCCTCTATAAAACTAGTCGGCCAATGAACATCGTTTTCAACCCCCTCTTAGGCAAAATAAGAGAGAAAGGGGGAAAGAAGCAAAGAGGTGAAAAGGAGATACTTCGGAACGGATCGAGGCTGAGGGAGGACTGCTATACTGAGACCGGCTGATGCAAGACGAGCTCCTCTGACCTCTGACCTTGCTTGATGCGAGCCTACAACCATCGCCTTCAAGCCTTCGCCCGAGGAACCATCAACACCAATTAGTACAGATAAGAGATTTATGTTAAAACAATTAATGGCTAAGTCTAGGCTGAATCATTCCATGGTTAACTTTTTATTGTAATAGTTTGTTGTTTTAATCTTGAGGAATAAAGATAAATGTTAGCAAGGAGGTTGTTCTTTAGTAACCATGCCCATATTTAATTTGAATATACTTTTTCATTATGATAGCAGTAACTTTGATTAACATTAGTATTAAACTTAACATTATCTTGGTTAATTATTAAATAATGGTAACCACAAACCAGGCCCTTGGAAAGGTATCCAATTTAGAGGACAAGGTAAGAAATTCAAAGCATTCATAAGCTTACTTAATTTTGGGATAATCATCCTCAATGATTGCCCAATGGCATCCCTATATATATAGACTAATGTATTAGAGCTAAATAGTAATCAAGCTCAACTCAAGTTAGATAAAACATAGCAAGCTATATGTAGGTCTCTTGTATGATTTTCATCAAAGATACTATTCTCATGCGTACACTTAAATAATGTTCTAAGGAATAAATTGTTAGATTGTAATGTTTAATAGGTGATTACTTACCTATTTTATAATAATTACTATAATTTTTACAAGTTTTTTTTTTATACATTTGCTATTAATTAATTTTTTTTATAGATGAGCATTAAGTATTAAAAGTATCTGTCGGGGAGCATCTTACCTCTCCAGTGACCTGTGATCCGTTGTTGTTTTGTATGCTAATTAAGAATTATTTATTTTTGTAAATATTTTATTGCATTTAGCATGTAATAATTGGTTAATATACAATGGAAAAAAAAAATCTTTTCAGTACTTACCTGGTTTTGGAAATTGACTCACTTCACCCAAGGCCATTCTATGTACAAATGAGTTTCGGTCTGGTCTCAGCTAGTCAGATGACCAGAGGTATGAGTGGAATAGAAGTGGAATTTTCGAAATTAGTCTGAAATTGTCATTGATATTATTTTTATTTTGTTTACACTATACAAAGCTCTCAATAAATGACCGGTAAGATTAGATGAAATTATAGTAGACCTCAAGAGAAACAAAAAAGTTTATATGAACCCTGGTTAGATTCCGCACAGAATAACAGGAAATTAGATTTTTATATTTTTTTTTTAAAGTAAAACACTTATGTTTTGTTAAAAACAAGCGATGAATAAAATACAATTAAAGTTTGGTAATCCTCAATCGCAGGAGCGTAAACTGAGCAAAATATTCTTTAAGAAGAAATAGAACTCGTCTTTGTTAAAACCGTTTTTAGGAAGCTTTTGCCGAATTTTCTCGATAATAGGCTACAAAGTCATAGATCACCCCCCAGGATGATCCTCCTAGCTTCCTCGTCTACTATTTCTTCATCTACTTCATTCTTCCTTGAAATATTTCTCCACTTCCTCCAGCTACTTGGTCTTCCCTTTTACTTTTCTAACTGCAGTGCGCCTCCAACATTTTTCTCTGTACCATTTCATCCTCTGATCACATGCCCTGCCCATCTTAGTCTACTTGCTTTAATACAGTTTCGTTCAAACATTCCGAGTACGGCAATCGGCTTGGGACAAGCACCAAATTTCTGCTCCAGTGGTGCCTTCTACTTATTTTTTATCTGAATTTGTTAGAAATGTTTTATAAAGTACAATATTTTTTGTAACACTGCACATGTTCCTTTTTTTTCTTTTTTTTTTATCATCCTTTTACAGGATTACATATCGCTCACTTTTAGAAAAACTTCCTTGTTTAATAAGTTTCAAGTTCGTTTCCATTTAGTTCAAGCCTGTTACATAATAAGTAGTAATTCGCCTCCAGTTATGTAAAACAATCACGTGATGTGAACTTCTCTCTCCTGAAACTACCAGTGTTTTGGCAGAACTTAGCGTAATTTAGCCTTCAAATGGTTTTAACAATTTCTACTTCTTTCTAAAGAACACTTTGTCTGGTTTACGATGCTACAATTAGGAATTATCTAATTGGAATAGTTTTTAGTTATCACTTCCTATTCAATATAAAAACGCACACACAAAAAAAAAAAAAAAAAAAAAAAAAAAAAACGAACTACAACCAATTCGTGCTTTTCTGTGTGGAATCAGTGGAATTTCGTGTGGAGAAATTTTCTGTGATGGAATTTCGTGGTTTTCTATGGTTCATCTGAACTTTTTTTTTGCCTTTGATGTATATGATCACCTCTTAAATGTCTCATTGTACAAGACATTTTCATCTTTCAGTTATTCCATTAGGCACTTTTAATATACATCTTATACTATTTCCATTTGGTACTTTTCTGGCAATTTATATATATATATATATATATATATATATATATATATATATATATATATATATATATATATATATATATTAATTTATATAAAGTTCTATCTTACAGTAGCAATTATTTATAAAATAAGAGGTTTATCATTGTATTTTCGTTTAACCTTTTTATATCTTACTGGTTTAAATAAAATTATATTGATTTTGATAAGAGGAAAGAAATACGAAAAATGTCATTATTAGAATAGTTTTATTTTGAAAATTTACACATCCAAATTATTTACATATTCGTGGAAAAACAGAAAAATATAATCATCCTTAATACTACAATGAATAAGAAAAATGTTGCAATGATTGTTACCTATATTTAGGCTTTATTATAATAAATAGTAATAGAACGATGAGATGAATCGATAAAGAATCTATTTGGAAAACTCTGAAGTTATAATCTATTTAAAAAAATAATAATCTTAGATGATCGGAAAACTAAATTCACTTTAATAACTGACTACAATTAGAAAAGGCTCAGGAAAATTTCCTGACTTCAGATTGATCAGTGTTATAGAATTGACAGAGAAATCGATTAAAAATTGCTATCGCCATAGATTGCTAAAGTAGAGTATGCTTAAATTATTATTATTTTTTTTTATTTTATTATAAATTTGACCTCAATGCTCAGCTAGAAGCACCACGCGACTTTTGCGAGCTCAGATTTCTAGCAAATATCACAATGAACAATCGTTCACTAAGGGTGAACCGAAAGACAGCTACAGCAAAAATTATTTACAAAATGAAAGAAAGAAAAAGTAAAATATAAAAAAAAAAAAAAAAAAAACACGAGAAAACAAATAAAATAAAAATAACATATTTACACACATGTAGTAGGAATACTATGTTAGTCTTTCGAAAGCTGACACATACAAAAACAAACCTCAGCTTATTCTAAGTTAGGGTGCTCTGCATGTTCTTCTAAATATATTTTTTTTTTTTTTTGATCATCTACTCACATGTTACATCTTATGCGAATTTCATCTATTTTACTTACAATAGTTAGGATATATTACAAGAACATATTTGTTGACTAATAATTACAGTTAAATTTCGAACAATATTAAAACTAAAAAACAGCAAAATGGTAACTACAAGTTATGGTCGAATCCGGGATTCGAAGAAACCCCTTCTTACTTAATATATAAATTTGATTAAGATTTAATAAAATAATATAAATATAGCAATGGAAACAGTTTTATAAATTACAACACCTCTCTAATAAATAACTTTTATTTTTTTTTTTCCCATTTGATTCAGGTTTCATTTTCTGTACCAATTTTATTTAAATTTTAATTCGTCACTCATATCTGCATTTTATTGCTAAAATTGAACAATTTTTTTTTAAAATATACTTTGGTCCACCTCGCTAAAGTCTGTGTTTCAAGAATCTTCTCTGATCGCAGCTCAGACCAAAACTTTTTTAAACATTTATTGTAGCCAAAATATCCACAATAAAAACATATCCATCCATACATATAAACTTTACAGTTAAGTTTGACTAACATATATACACAATATCCCTGTATCCATGGTAACGCTAAGCACATCCCTAAAGATGTCGGCTTCAGCACGAAATAACATACTCGTTTGAATAAATTGTATTATTAATACATACATATATTAACCAAAAAATATTTACAAAAACACTTTCCTCAACTACAAATAAATAGATTAATTAGACACCTACTCAATACAAAATACCAATACACACAAAGTTATGTACAAGTATAAGATACTGCATCTATATTTACAGATAGAAGATTAACAAGACAGTTAACTACAAGACTAAAAAATGACTAGATATTTCTTGTTTCAATTTTTTCTTTTCGAGTAACATTCTGAACTGTGTTTTTGGTAAACCTGGGCTCAATTTATTTTTAATTTTTTCAATCCTATTACAAATTTAAGTCTTAGGTAAAATTTTACTCGGCTCATTCCAGTTGCAGTTTCATATTGAACATAAAATAAGGATCAAAATGTTGTTGTTTTTTTTAAAAAGAGATTAAAAATAAAATGTTTTATGGACGCTACTACTAACATTTAATAAAATAAATAAATATATAAGTAATTTTTTTTCCTTCGTTTATATTATTCTGAAAATAAAGTGGCTTAATATAAAAATAGAAGTTGAAACAGAATTTAGAAAGAGAAAAACTCTATTCCGAGAAATGATGTTAGCATTTGCAAATCGAGTTACCAACCTAACTCGGAATAAGTGAATTGTTTTCTCCATTATTTTAAAGTTTTTATTTTCGTTTTTACTCTCTCCTTCTTTTGTAAAGAAAAACAATTTCTTGTTTTTATTTAATTTAAGTTATAAAACTCGGTTAGGGAAGTTTTTTAATCTAAGTTTGATCCAGTTATTGTTCTGGTTAGCAGGAAATCCTTTGCTATTTTCGAGTTTTGACAATAAAAATAGTCATATATTTGAGAAAAACATGTAGTATGAGTTGATACGTTGACCCTGTGATGTATTTTTTGATATAATTGGAAAAACAAAAATGTTAAAGTGATATTTATCTGTATAACATTCTTAGTTATATTTATTTATTGAATATATATTTTAAATGTAATATGATAACGAAGAAGAAAATTCTAGTTGTTTTTGTTCAATCATAATGAGACAGGCAGCCATCTTAATCAAAAGCAGTGTAAAATCTAAGATCATGAATGCAAAGAGACCATTTTTATTTTTAGTTTATTTTTACTCAAAAGAATTGATGTATTATGTTTGAAGCATCGTTATCAAAAACTTGTCTGTAATTTTTTTTTATCACACATTAATCATTTGGTAAGCATAAAACATTTTTTTGGCAAAAGAATATTTCCTGATATATTTCGGTCGTTTCGGTTGGGCAATTTTTTTAAAATTATGAATAATATTTTTTTTGGTCCCTACTTAACACGTTTGTATTAGATAATGTTAAAAAAATCTATTTATATTTATAAACTATTAAAAAGGTTTTAGACAAAATTGATGAGTTCAAAGGAAAGGAAATATATCATTTTTCTCTATGTAATATTAAAAAATATAGGATGCATGAAAAATAACGTACTTTATCATTGCAACGATAATTGGTTATAGGTATAAACAAAAATTAATTAAATAAAAACCATGGTGCTCTCGCCGATTTAATGAATCATTTAATTTGGTTGTATTTAATTACCACAAGTGCTAAACCTGTGCATCTAATAAATACTGGATTTTACATTTTTCTCAAAAAATTGTCAACATCTTTTGTTGACCTTAATCAATTTTTACGTATGTAATATTTACATTGAACTGTATATATTTATATTTGTGATTTTCTATTATTTGAAAGTAATAATTTATTACAGAATAAGGAAAGATTATTATTTATTTTTTTATGTTTGTTTATAAAAATACTAAGAAATGTGAAACAGATAATAATTATTTACATCGAAGTATACATCTAAGGAATTAAATAGTCTTAATTTTTATGTCGAAAATCTAAAATTAAACTGTACAACATCCAGCCCAGGGAGGGAAAAAATATATTAAATATAAGCAATCAGTTATCGAGTCGTTGTAAATTGGAGGTTGCCGTTAATAACAATTTTCATTTCTTTATTCCGTCAAATGTCGCTTATGGAAACCTTTTAAAATTTAAATCATGTATTTAGGGTTTACTGAGTAAAGATTTACGTATTGGATTGTTTGCCGAAAGGAAACCTATCGAAAATATTTCATTTTTTTTTTTAAATATAATTTCAGCATCGAAATTTGTCGGCTCTAACCTCAAATCACTATTAATTTGTTTCATTTTAGGTAAGTACGAGTATTACATAGAACGTCCATACATCGAGGGTGACTAAAGTAAGGTTGCTTGGATGGTGGCCTCAAAGGATCCCGGATTCTGCGGGAGAAGGCCGTACCTATCACAGGAAGGACTCGTGGCCGCTGCGGAGCTCTGAGACGGGCATCACGTCGCAAGTCGGCTCGTCCTGGATGTGGACGGGGTCGCCGTACTGTGACTGGTAGAACTCCTCCCGCATCATGTGGTTGAGGGAACCGCAGCGGAAGTAGAGAATCTGCTGGAAGGGGCGCCGGAAGTCGCGGTTGAGTGTTGCGTAAATGACAGGATTGAGGAGGGAATTGGCGTAGCCGAGCCAGAGGAAAAGGGATGACAAAGAGTTTGGAATTGCTCCAGGGTCGCTGAGGAAAGGGCGAACCAGAGCTAGGACGAAGAAGGGCAGCCAGCAGACAGTGAAAGCGGACATGATGATACCAAGCGTGGTGGAGGCCTTCCGCTCCTTGGCCAGCTGGAACCTGAGCTTCCTGGAAGGGCCGGCAGGTTGCGGTGGGAGCCAGCGGCGTCGGCGGCTCAACATAGGGCACTGCGACTCACTGCTGACCCTCGTCACCCCGACAGCCGAGCTGCTGCACTGCAACACCAAAGGCAGGTCCTTTATTAGAGGCTGGTACTTGCTGTTCTGTAACACAGGTTATATTAGCTACTATTACATAATACAGCCTACATGCATTTTTCAGTTTTATTGCTCAAATCGTGTATATTAATTTAAAGCATGTTCATTTTAAGATGGCTCAAACGCATTTTAAGGAAAAACGGTTGGCCTGACAGGAGAATGCAAGAGGATAAAATGTTAAAGCATAACGTTTTATTCTAAAATGTGCCCATTACTTGACACTTTGAGGCTGCGTAATGCCTGACGCATGCCCAAACTGTGAGGTTCGCCGATGACCCTTATATTTATGAATGCCATTTTAATGAGTAATAAAAAATGAAACGAATGGTACAAACCGTATTTTGATGTCTCTATTTTTTACAATTAACTAATTTGAATTTATTAAGAAAAATACTGTCCCTAACGCCTTGACCACATTTTTATTAAAAAGAGGGTACAAAAAAGCAAAAAAGCCAGAATCATTTAACATGTTTTTTTAAACCACTTCAGTTTGGAAACACATCAAAGTGTCAAATAATTGACAAATTCGGTAAGAGAACACTACGCCATACAATTTGTTTGATTTTGTTTACAGGCGTAACCCTTAGGTCATCAACGCCAATAGTTTGTTTGAGCTCTATAAATATTGAATATATCTTATAAAATAGAAAAATAAACTTTATTCTGGGACTATGCCCCTTTAAGAATAACAAGTATGTACAAGTAAACAAGAAAAAAGAAAAAATGTCTAGTCAAAGTTATCTGATCTACCAGTGTATTCTACAAAAACATGAAAACAAAATGAAATATACGCAATTGCCCTGACCTAGGAGTGTTCAGTGAAGGATGGTCTAGGAAGGTTTATGAAGTGTTAAGAGATGAGAATGGATTCTTTTAAAAACTAGTTGTTCCGCGCGCATACTTTTTAAACCCATAGGGAGCTTACTGAATCTGACATCGGGTGCCAAATATATAACACAATAGTAAGCTCTACCAGGAAACCCTATACTTCATTTTTATATTCCAACAGATAAATGCTGATAAACATGGAAGATTGAAAAATTTCCAATTTTTTTCTGGAGCAGAATGGGATGGGTTATCTTTAAGTAGATGCAGTGTCCGCTTAAAAAACAATGAAAAGAATTATCCTGGACAATACCACCTTCCCATGTCAACTGTGAAATTCTCCAAGAGTAGAAAACGTTTTATTCCCAGTTTCTTTTGTGTCCAGCTTTTATCGACATTGTTATTACTTGTCGCAGTTATATTTTAGTCTTAACTTTAAACCTTAATAAACTTTAGGCATATCCTATTTTCATATAAGTAATATAATAGATTACTTTTTTTTCTTCATCAAGCTCAATGATAACATTGAACTTGATGAAGAAAAAAAAAAGTAATTATTATATTACTTCTATGAAAATAGGATATGCCTAATACATAAATATTAGATGCAGTATTGCCTAAAATTTAATTTGATGTTAATAACTATTAGAGGTTAATCAAGATTGAAAGACTCAGCTTTGACAACAGTAGCCTATACTGTAAAAAGGATCTGTCAATAAGAGCAAAAATAAGACACTACAATACGGTTGTGAAACTTGTTATTCTGTATGGAATGAAGACCGCTTCTCTTCCTAGCTTAAAGAAACTTTTGGGAATGGAAAGGAAGATCTTGAGGAAAATTTATGGGCCAATAAAATTACCGGAAGGATATAGGCTGAGGCTTAGCAGAGAATTATACAGATAAATGGATGTCCTGGAAACGGACACTAGGTTAAGGAGGCAGCGTTTCTACGGTCATATGGTCAGGATGAACCCGAACAGAATAAATAGGGAGATCTTTGGGAAAATGTGGAGATATAAAGGGACTGGGGGGTACATCAAGCAGATAAAAGAAGAAACGAAGAAATTGGGGATCTCAAGTCAAGACTGGTCGATAGGGATGCGTATAGGGAAAAATTAATGAAAATAAAGGTCCTTGTGGGTGCCAAAGAGGTGAGAAAGGGGAGAATATGGAGCGAGGAAGAAAGAAGAATGCAGTCTGAAAGAAAGAAGAAGAGGTGGGAAGAGAGGAGCAGAGGGGAGTGTGCGGGGAAAGTCAGGAAGAAATGATATTCGCGTAGTCTGTAAGGCCGTTTCATGTAAAAAAATAACTATTATGAAATTTTAAATAAAGTTTAATATTCCGGGATTGTATTAGCTGTGAGGGTAATAGATATATAGAATCAAAAAGCACACACACACACACACATATATATATATATATATATATACACCTTTTAAACCCATAGGGAGCTTACTGAATCCGATATTGGGTGCCAAATATATAACACAATAGTAATTTCTACCAGCAAACCCTGTACTACATTTTTATATTCCAACAGATAAATGCTGATAAATATGGAAGAATGAAAAATTTCCTTTTTTTCCGGAGCAAAATGAGATGGATTATCTTTAAGTTGATGCAGTATCCGCTTATAAAACAAGGAAAAGAGTTATCCTGGACAATATCTGAAGGGATCGGGACAAGAATGTAACAAACCAAAATTTTGAAGTTTGAGGAAATTTCAATAGAGAGCCCTATTTCCTCACGGAATATACCCAAATTACCGTAAAAACCAGCTATCTTTAGCGGGACGAAACTCAAGACTCTTCTAGCAATACTTTAATTCCCTTTTTGGATGTTTGCACGCACAGATGCAAGGAGCTTATGCATGTTGGATATGCACAGATGCAAGGGACGGAATTTACTTGCAAGGAGCCGTAACGTGTAGTGGAAAAAGACATACCTCAATCATGAGTTAGTAAATATTTCAGTGATTGATTCGGACTAGTGAAAAGAGAAAAAGATATTGTGACCTTTCAGTATGAATGCGTTATCAAATATGGATGTTGTCACTAGCCGATTTGCTAAAAAATGTCGCACGGAATCAGGTTCGACTCCTACCTGGACAGCTGACATTTCGGCTCCCCTTCCCAGTAGTAGCGTAGTGAGGATTTCGTTTAGGGGAGGAGGGAGAGGGGTCCATTCAGGAAATTTTCCAACCGTGGGTTTAAAGAGGCTCTCTCATTATGTAATATTTTCTATGCCTAGGTATATTATTTATAAAGTAAATTTCAGATAGGTCTATACAATTTTCGTTTATAGATAAGAATAAATAATACAGTATTTTGCAATTTCGGAGAAGGAGAGGGAGATCCGGACCCCCTGGATCCCCTCTCTGTCTACTCCACTGCTTCCCAGATGGACACAATTCTGGAGTAGGACAGGAAAATAAGAACGAGAACTAGTTAATATGGCCAGTTAATATTTCGCCAATGCAGGCTGATGATTCAGGACTGAAAAAGGTAAGATCATATAAATGAAGAACAAAAGCTGCGCATTTCACATTAACAGTCTGAAGAAGACGGACGAAATTATGGTAGTAAATCACTCTAAGACATCTCAACATAGTATAGTGAAGAAAAGGTAATAGAAAAAATGAACATTTCCTTCAGAGAATATTGCACTCCCTCAAAGTGAACCAAACATATATTTATGACGATAAATGCTTACCTGAATGTTTCAATATAAGTTTTTTAGTATTCTACGAATTTAATTTCTAAAATACAGTATTTTTGAGTAGTGTCACTTCTCTTGCGGACATGCGATATGTTGAATTTGTTGCAACATTGAAAAGTTGGATGCTTTCCAGAAGGTTACAGACTTAAGGCTTTCAATAATATACAGAAAATGAACAATGATGCTATTGAAGCTGGCGAAAAGGTTTATTTTTTTAAGATGAATAAAAGTACAAAAGTTACTATTTAGGCTGCTAGTGAACTTTAGAAATCAGTTCAAGGAGGGGAGGAATGCCTCGCATCATTTCGAAATAACACTGCTTAAATTCCCACACGCAGAAAGAATTTAATGAAATGTGAATTTCAAATTAGAGCCGTACTCCAACATTTTCAGGACTCAAAATGGTGTAATGTTAAGTCAGTTCTTCGTAGAAGGAGGCCGACCACAGACCACTCGGGAAAAGAGAATGCCGAAGAAGTGAGAGTTAGTACCCTCCTGGGAGCCACAAAACCCCGACTATCCTCCGGGATCCAACCCCAGCCTTCCTAAATCCTCCTTCTGTCCTCCTCGGCCATCCGTCTGCGCCAGTTTTTCCATGCAGTATCTTCTAGTTCGGTCTGGGAAGTTTATTTAGTCGGGCTTCCTTGGAATGGTCATACAGTGTTGTCGAATAAAGCAAACAACGGCAATTTAACGAAGTGGTGTCGCTTTACAAAATTAGAAATATAGCTTACAAAGATAAATTGAAAATATAGTGAATAAAGAAAAAGTAGGAATTACTTAGGAAATATAATCTTAGAGTATGGAGGGAAGATGGTTCCAATACGTTAATCATGTTTTCCAAACAGGTTATTGAGACGGTTCTACGAATAGATAAACGTAGGTACTGCAAGATTTAAGGAACAGAAGATCGTCAAGGCCTGTAAGTAAGAAAAAAAAAAAAAACAATAATAGGCATATCAAGCACCAAGGTTCGATGCCGATATCTCTAATCGCTGCCTACTAAGGATCTTCCACCAAACCCCGTCAAATCCGGATTTGACGGCCGGACGAGCCTCAACGCTCCCACATATATCTCCGTCTTCGGGACCCTTTTCCCGTCAGTACGGGGCTGATTAACATTTCATTAATTCGTTCATTAATAGGCCCGACATCTTTACACACCCATTTAAAAAGTCGTGATGCTATAACTTCCATTATATATAGAGAGCAAAGGTGTGCTCCATATCATACATACAGATTTTTCCTTCCTCGGGCCAAATATTCTTCGTATTAATCGGTTTAGAAGACCCTAAGGCGTTTTTCTTCCTTTAAACTAATTGACCACGTTTCGTCTTAGAGAACTATTGAAAATATAATATAAAATATAATTCTAACTTGCAGGTTTAGGAAAGTCAAAGGACCGACCTGCTTTAGCAAATGAGATTTTTTTTTTGTTGAGGAAAGCTGGAAACAAACTACAACTATGCTTTGTTATGTTTACATTTTAATTTAATTATTTATTATTGTTACATTTCCCCAAATCCAGTTACTAATATTAGTGATGTTGTACAAGATATTCTGATTGACGATGAAGAAGCCTATAATTTCTCGTACCTATTTTGACAATTATCCTATTTTTATCTTATTTTACAGCGCCTGCAGGCATAAATCAGTAGTTGAAGAAATAATATTTGGACGGGGAAAACCTGCAGTGAAGTGTGGAAGATGAAGTTTTTTATCAAGGGAGGTCAAAGAAAGATTCCCTCATTCCCGATAGGCGATGTAGGAAGAAAATTAAATAACTTACAAAATAATATGTATAATATATATTCAATTTTCCTTGAGGTCAATTAAAAAACACAATAGTTTTTTCTGTTTACTTTTAGACGTTTCGGGGATACTCCGTCCTATTCTTCAGCATCTAAATAATATCCTAAAATGTTGGGTGTGCCACTGATATTTTAAATGAGATTTAGTTAATAAATTTTGCATTTCGGTCAACAATTTAAAATAATCAAAAAATAATATTCTATAGTATCATGCTGATATAAGATATATCACAGCTCATGCTTATTATTAATCTTATTATTTGTTATATAAATTATTTTTCTTTAAGATTTAATTTATTTTAATTAAGGTCTTTATTAACCGTAGCAGCCTCCACAACATCCGATTTATTTATTTTGTAAATTGCACTATATTTTATTCTTTTTATATGTTTTTATTATTGTCACTGAGTGGCAATCATATTGCATAACAGTGATATTGCGGTATGATCAGATGCAATGTTTAATTTTTCTGTATGACTAATACTGCATAATTAGTCACTATAAATAACTATAAAACTGTAATAACTATAAAATTGTCATTCAAAAGAACATTTTCATTACTGTTCAGCGTTGCTTTAAAGCGATAAGATTTTTAAAATAAAGAATAATAGGAGAAAAATATTATAAACATTAACCTTAGGCGTTGACATCTCTCTTCACTAAAGTCTGATTTATCTGGAAGAGTTTTTTTGCTCCCGTGTATGAGTGGATAATAAATAAAAAATTCCATCTCTCGCGGCCAGCCAGAGCGTCTTCCATTCCAATATACCACGGGTTGCTTCATCAAACTTTTACAGGAATCCGAACCTACATTGAGGGAGTTTCAGATATTTTCAGATCACAAAAGTATTTGATCTCTCATTCTTGGAAAGTTTAATAATTTAATATCTCATCAACTGAACACGTTATTTGAAGATTGGAGAAATGGAGTAGATCCGGAATTTTGGGTTTGTGGACGATTCAGAGAAAATAAAAATATGAGTTTTATTTTACTATAAAAATAAACATAATGGAATCGATGTGTGGAATAAGTTTGGGTCAATAGCTGAATCATAGATAATTTTGGGTTTCCTGATAGTTTTGGATTTATCTCCTCATGCATCTCGACTTAATCTCTCTCTCTCCCTCCCTCAATACCTCCCTCCCTCCCACTCTCTCTCCCTCTCTCCCTACCTCCCTCCATTCCTCCCTTATCCTCTCCCTCTCCCTCTCCTTCTCCTTCTCCCCCTCCCCTTTAATTTTTACCTTACTTTTGGAAGATCTTTTTTTTAATCTTTAGGTGGGTGTAGCAGCCTGAACAAGTTTTAGGTGGTCATTATTTACTTAGGTATACTTTATTTGCCTCTTGCATTTCTGATTTATAATTTACAAGCTATTTTATTCAAATTAAGGGGTTATGGTTTAATTCGTGTTGGTATAGAATTCATTTGTATTCTAAAACTCAGCATGGTTATATTTATAGTGGGTTATCTTCATTTATCTTTTAATTCTTTTAGTATTAGTTAAGATTAGATATTTTATGTATCTTTCATTTTATTCATCTAAATCTTTTAGCAATAAAATTTAATAATTTATTAACATAGGTAAAGGATCTTAAATTATATATTTCCCTCATCTAGAATCCATAAATGACAAACTCATTTTAGAATAAATAAATGCCTTATAAAATACATAAGTTCTAAAACCAGGTATAAATAATTTACAACCCATTATTCAGTAAAATAATAATAAGAAACACCAAAAATGTTATCATGAATTGTTAATATAGATAAACTATATTAAATAATAATATAAGGCTGAAGTGATTGGATTTCGATATCGAAGACTAATCTTACTCCGGGATGAACTCGGCATTCCATGTGCAGACCGTCCCAAGAATATTAGCCGACCTATCAAGAGGACACCTATCCAGTAGCTCTACGAAATTAGTACCTTTAATGCGTTTCACCAGTTCAAAGATCTCGTTTTTGTGGTCAAGAGAGGTTAAAAATCCGAAAATCGATTATTTTAACTTAGTAAGTTTCACTTGAAACACAACGATTTATTGTTGGATATATTTAATATATTTAGAACAGATGATAAAAGAATTATAAAATCTTACTTGCCAGCAGCTTCCAAGGTTTCATAGCAACCGTTTTGAAACTGGAAATCTAAGCATCGACCAATTTTGCATGTTTAAATCGTGCTCGATGTCGTGTAATACTCTTGACATCTCAACAGAAGGAAAAGAAAAATTACCGGTACCAAACTTATCAGAAGATGATTTGTAAGTATACCTATATCCAGGCAAAAGTGTATGTTAATTTATTAATTAATGCATAGGTGTGACTTGAGTTGAACGCCGCAGACTGTAGGAGTGTGTGTGTATATTCTTGTCTTATAAATTTGCTGATATCGTTCACCGATTCTCATCTGTTTTTAAGTCATTAAATTATAATATACTCCTAATTAGCATCGTTATAACCATTGAAATTTTCTTTATGAAATTTCAATAATACGTATGACTAGTGTTGTAAACATTTTCTGTTTCATCCACGAAAGGCACCCGTTGCTCGTCTTTCATTATCTTGCCTTTCTTCAAACAGCGAATTATTTCTAGTACGTCGAACTTTGTCAATTGGTCTTTAAATCAGTGTCATTAAGAATATTTTAATAGTTTGAAGCGACAATAATGTTAACGTCTTAAGATCTACCCCCCTAGAAACTTACCATCCAAATATTGCTAATACTTATGAGCGAAATTTGTTGGAGTTCCATGTCCTGGTTTTATTATCAACCTCATTGTGATAATGAATTTGCATTACTGTTTAAAATTTTAAAATTGTACTAAATACTTAAAAAAATATTTTATAGCGAGGATCAGCGAGTACATTTGTACAGTCTAAAGCGTTTCTTCCGACCCACCTTTTATATTCATAAGTGATCCTTTAATTCGTTTTTCAGAGTGGCCTTGGTTATCAAAAAATGCGACCTCAGAAACGGAAAAGGTTTTTCAAAATTCAAACGCATATCTGTGAACCCCAGGCTGGACCAGCTATGCTCATACAGCTCCGATGGGAACTGCTATATCATAGATCTCACCGAGAAAACATTTTGGACTCTGAGAAAAGAAAAAGACGTCAGTGTCATCGAATTCTATCCGTGCCATGACAAAATATCTCTAGGCCATTTTAGCGGTAGGATAAGGACGTTCGATCTTGCGTCAGGACAACTTTCCGGAACATTCAAGGGGCATAAGGAAGAAGTGAAGGATATATCGTTTAACAAAGCCAGTACCATATGTGTGAGTATAAGTCGCGATAGAGGATTCGTCTGGGATCCTTTAAACTTCAAAAAAAAATTCTTGATTGAACCCGTAGCGCATTCTTTTATAAAGGAGGCGAAGTTCATCCCATGGCAAGATAAGTATCTTGTCACGACGAGTGACAATCTGCTCTCGGTATGGGACTCGGTGAGTGGCTCCTTGTCGGTGAAATTTCATGCCTTGGAAATTTTCGGATACTACATAAACAGCTTCTCATTCAATAAGATTGGTACCGCGATGGCAGCCTGTGGTGATTGCAATAAGTTGATCTGCCTCAACACCTCGTCTTGGTCACTGGTCAAAGTTTTCGTGCTGCCTCAACAGTATACTAAACTGAACTACGTCGAATTCATTTCCCAGCCCTACGATGCTGGCGAAAGTTGCATGGTTGCCTTATTGACCTGCCACCATCAAGCAGTGCTGTTCCACATGACGACTGGTATTGTGTCGGTCGTCGGTACGATCGGACGAGATTGTAGTATCAATGTCAGGGCAAGTTTGTCAGGAAAATATTTGTTTTGCTTAATGGGGGGAGGGAGTATCCAGATTATCCATAACGAATTGTGGGACGGTCGGGACAAAAAGAAAAAGCGGCAAGATTCTCTCAAGGAGCTGAGCCATGAAGTACAGGAGTCATATAACTGGCATTTGATGGTGGCGAAGAAGAACATCCACAGTGTCATATCCACCTTTCGCCAGTTTCCAGACGACCTTAGAACATTCCTGTGGAGGAGCGCCCTCTCCTTGCCGATGAACGTCCTGGCTCACCGAACCCTCTGCGCAAAAGGGCTCCACAGCTCCTTCGCCAATATTAAGGATTACCCTTTTCTTCAGCTCGACCTCCGCTATCCAGTTCTGCGATTGGCCTCTAACCTTGCCCACTGGTGCCCAATGCTCGGGAGCATCAAGTTCCTTCCGTTGATGATCCTAAGGTTCGCTAAACTGTTCAGACCTTCACCAATTGTCGCGTTCGAAGTAGTGGCCACTATACTTGTCAACTACTGTCAAAACTGGTATAACGAATTTCCTCTGATACCGAAAAATGTGACGAATTTTATAGAATTAATTTTGAAAAAAATAGATTTGGAACTGTGGAACCACTTCAATAAGTCCGCAATAAAACTTTCCCGCTACGCTTGGTCGATCATGGAAACCCTGTTTGCTGAGGTCTTGGTTGAAAAAGACTGGTTGATCCTGTGGGATAATGTGGTGACCAGCAGGACAGATTTTTTAACTTTGGCTGTGGTCTCTTTCTTCTTGGTTAACAAAAATATATTTCTTTCTTGTAAATCTCTAAAGGAGTTCGAATTTTTCATCCACAGTCCTGTCAATGTTAACATTATGCTTATGATAGAGAAAACAAGACAGCTGATGAACATTTGGAACTATAGGACTATATTCAAGGATTTCAAACCACTGATGAAGGGCGACATTTATCAGTTTTTCTCTGAAGCGATGCTGCCAAACGCAGAACTTTCTACTTCATCAGGGACCATTACTGAGTCGGTAAGTAGTACTGAACATCATTTCCGACCGTGCCCAAGCCGTAGCTCAGACTTAGAATCTTATCATACAGCGGAGGAATTCAATGTTTCAAGTTTAAAAACATTAACTGACGGCATTCCTCAGGTTCAGTTACCTAGTACCAGTGAATCTTCAAATGCTATATTATCAGTCTGCGAGTTCACTAAGTTCACATCTGGACGGAGTAGGTTTAAATGAAGTCAAACGATCCTAAAGGAAATAAAAAGTTAGAATGTTCATTAAAGCAAGGGAAATATGGATGATTTGATGATACAGAGTAAAAAGTAAAATTAACTTAATTGATTTAAATTCAATTGCTTTTTGTACAGAACAGCATTAATGTTAGTTAACATTCAGTTAAAACATTGGAAATTATAAATAAAAAAAAATCAACCGTATTGTATTGTTTAAAAATTAAAAAAAAATTATCACTTGAAAGCGTAGTACCATGTTTATGTCGAAAAATATTAGTTAAGAAACTTAAGTGGATTATATATATTTTGAAAATTTAGATGCTCTTTTTTTTTTCTTTATCTCTCCCTCCGAAATTATTAAAGTTTATTGCAATTAAACAATTTATACACAAATAATAACATACGTAATTATTATTCATTATTGATGTATAGTCAAATGACCTATAGCTTGGTCTTGTAAATTCGATATTGCTATTGTTTTCTTTGTGATTAATCAAGTAGAGAACTTATAATAATTGGAAAATTAAAAAAAAAAAAAATCACTAAACAACAACTAATTAAGATAAAGATATCTAGACTGTTATAGATCTAAATAATATTATGAATATATTTTTTTCCGAAGTTGATATCTGATTTACGTTTATCATTAAGTTCATTTAAAATGTGTACATAGATTTATTCTATTAAGTTTGGAATTAAACGTTACTGGTCCAGTTGGAATTTTGAATTCTTTTCAGACTAAGTCTACATCTATTAGGATTCATTTTCAGCTCTAGAAATAGGAACTTTGTTTAATTGAGTCTTGGCTGTGTTATATCTGATTCTGTCACGAACACTACTAGCAGCGAAACTTTAGATTAGTATCTTAATTATGATAGATCTATTACCGTTAAAAAAAAAAAAATATTAGCCTTGATTAAAAATTAAGGTCTATTTTTGAGTGAAAAGAATATCTAAAACAAAATTTACTACGATAAATAGATAAAAATATGTTGGCTGAACATATGACTGAAGAAAAACTTTATTTATTAACTTTTTATTACAATTTTTCTTATTTGCGATTGGTGTTTCCATTTCTAGGTGGCTCTACGAAACAACTCAATTCCTCTCACATTTATTTTTCAGATTTTCTATTTTTCTCCTTTGAAACATAGTATGTATACCTATACCTATACTATTCCTTTACAAGTTAGAGAAGGCCAAACTGTGAAAAAGTGGGAGAAAGGGTGGAGTGTGGAAGAATGGGGGAACAGATGAAGAATGGGGGAACAGGTGCAGAGAGGGAGATAGGTGAAGAGTGGAGGAACTGGTGAAGAGTGGGGACGGTCTTTTCTAACTTGCCTAGGAGTTCTTACCACGCTTCGAACATGAAGCGTTTAAAATAATTTTAAATTTTTATCCCTAAATTTAATATCTGAGCGCATACATTTTCTAAAAGCGATTATGTTCTTGAAACTGTTTTAGTATTTAAAAGAGACCTCATGAATTCTCCTCGAATCACTTTAGCAGTTTTGGAAAAAATAAAGACAAACAAATGGAACGTTTTTATAAAAACATTATAAATGATGGACAAATTGTTTTCTGCAGTTTTTAAACATTACTACAAGTATAAGTTGTAGCATATGTAGCTTAAAAAAAATTTTTTTTTCTTCAATTTTTCTTTATTTTTTCTCAACTATATAAAGGTCTGAGATAAAAGCTTTAGAATAAGAAGCTATTAATCAATCCACAAAAGAAAATGGTTTTAAAGATTATTTTTTTATCTCCACGAGAAGTCATCTAAACACCTCTGATACATTTATTTTCATAGCAAAATAAATAAAAGATCAATTGCTGCTTAATTCTAATTCTATCAATAGTCATTGGATTTTTAAATAAATAAATAATTATTAATCTACGAATTATAGTATATTAATATAATTTAATATTATATACGATAATAATATACAAATTTTAAAATAAATAATTAAAATTAATAAACACAAATTTTTATTTGTTTTTTTATATTTATATTTTCTCGAAACTTAAGAGTTCTTTAATTCTAAAATTTTTGAAAATCATAGTTTTGGATCTGGAAAATCATTGTATGGATAAATGCTTGAAAAAACTTTCGTTTACTCTTTTTTTTTACCATCTTTATAGTTGAGTAGTTGAGGAGTGGAAAACATAAAGAATTAGCTTTTAATGAGTTAATTTCAATCATCCGGTTCGACACAATTCTCCATAATGGACGGAAAAATTAAGAGAACTGTAAGCAGTGAAAAAAATTTACTTTGTTCGTTATATTAATTAATTTTACTGGAATTTATTGTTTTTAGATGTTAAGATTCGAAAAACAAAGCCTTAATCCTCTCAAAAACCAGTAAATAACTAACCAGCCAACGTTTGGCCTATTTAGGCATCATCAGGAATAGAAAACAATATGACATTAATCCAGATCGGAGGTATTCGCATCTCACATCAACAGTCTAAGAAAAGACTTGATCAAAACGTAGTACTTAAATTCTAGAGATTTTAACATACACTCTCATGGGTTACCTCGGCTTGACAAGGTTCTAGATGCTTTAACCTCAATTAAAAAAAAAAAATACGAGTTTGAAAACTTTTTTGGATTTCAGAAAATCTGTCAATTTCCTCCTCACTACTTTTCATGGTTTTAATTTATCTTTTGAAATTGGTTTGAACAATAAATAACATAGACACTTCTGGTTTTATATAGAATATGTCGAAATGCTGTTAGAACCTAATCACAGAAAAAATGAAAGTGACAAAGTTGTAAGTGAAGACACATAATAAAATAAATAAGCCCTAAAAATTCGAAATTTAGGTTTCAATTGTTTAAGAACTATTTTCTCTAATAAAATGTAACTACAAATACTTATTATAAACTAAATTTTTTCGCAATTTAGTTCTTTAAATTTTACTAATTTATATATTTAAGCTAATTATAATGTACTTTGGGACTTATTGACTGTAAACCTAAAAATATGCGGCAGCCATTTTGGAAATTCGGCCATCCAAGCCTACGCACCTCCTGAGAGGATTAAGTTTTTGTTATTTTCACATGTGAATCCATTAATAATAAACATAATTTTTTTTAGCCAAAAGATAGAAGAATGCCCAATGGGACAATTTGTGGGACAGTTTTCGATGTGGGACGTCTGTTCATTTTATGTTAATTGCCCTTCGTAGACTATGTAAGGTTTGTTGAATCTGGTTTGGATTTATAATTATCAGTGACTAAATTTTTGAAGTTTTGACTGGTTGGTAGTTTCTACTTTTTACTTCTTTGTACGAAGTAAAGGAAGTAGTGTAATCGCGAAAATTTTCGGTTTTCAGATTTCAACGGAAATATCCATTTTGACCATCCCTGAATCCATTTTGACTAGTTTCGTCGTGGCGTCTGTACGTACGTACGTTCGTATTTCGCATAACTCAAAAACGCTTAGCCGTAGAAAGTTAAAATTTTGTATTTAGGATTGTTGTAAAATCTAGTTGTGAACCTCCCTTTTTGGTCACTACTTAATCACCGGAAGTGGTACTTTACTTGAAGGTCATAATTGATTTCCATCAAAAAGATATTAAAATATTATGCAAAACTTCTCCAATTTAGTATTTATACTTTATATATTGATTTAAATAACATACTAGAATTTAGTCTAAATTGGAAAACCGGAAGAGGTACTTTATTTGAAGGTCATATTAGACTTTCAATTTTTGTAACTCCCTCCCCCCCTCAAAATTTGAGTATGTTTTACGTTTCAAGATACGTAGAATCCAAATATCGAATAAAAAAAAAAATCCGTCCGCAAAATTTTTTTTTGTTTTTACTTCCTTGTACGAAGTAAAGAAAGTATTGTAATCGCGAAAATTTTCGGTTTTCAGATTTCAACGGAAATATCCATTTTGATCATCCCTGAATCCATTTTGACGTGGCGTCTGTACGTACGTACGTTCGTATTTCGCATAACTCAAAAACGGTTAGCCGTAGAAAGTTGAAATTTTGTATTTAGGATTGATTTGTATTAGCTGAGATATTGCGTAAGGAACTTCTGAGACTGATTCTTCTGGCGGCTAGTCATCCTGCTTCCTGACTTATTTATTGGGCTTCTGACTTCCTCGTATCTCTCTGTTTTATTCTTCCTTGGATTATTTCTTTACTCCCTTTAGCTTCCTTAGTCGGAAACTAGTAATCAAATTCAGTATCACTTTTTGAGCCACGGATTTATAATTTAATGGGCGTACAAGGAAGTCATGTGTTGTCCACATCAGATATTTTTTAAGGCATTTTAGATTTTGTTTTTTAAATTTTCCAATTATATCCTAACTTTTCTTTTCCATTTTTGAGATAGTGCTCTGAGTTATTATTTTGTTTTATAATTCGGTATTAAATGATTAGATTTTAGTGAAATATTTGAACCGAAGATTCTGGTGGCTGGTGATGGCCAATATAAATCGAGGAGCAGTGGAGACATGACAGCTGACAGACTACCGGGACATTGACGAAAATTATCCCAATTGGTCATGACATCCGCTGCCCATCCATTGTCCTTTGACGGATCCCTCTGGTTTCGGTGATTTCTGCTTTTGTTTCTTTACAGTTTGAAAACATTTTCCGTTAAAATAAGTCGAAAAGTTTCGCTATTTAGTTAGAACCTGTTGACGTGGGGTTTGCTACTCCATCTTATTCTTTCTGATGATTCTTGTTTTGGTGAAACGTTTACTTCTTAGTTATATACTGGTATTTGTGAGGCTTGAGGTTTTGTTGCATCCTATTAGTGTGTTTTTCTCTTCAGATCAAAGAGTAATTTCCTTAGAAACTATCAATATGATCTCTATGATTTGAATAATTTTCAGCGATATTCGAATCGAGTTTTAGATCTCTTTGTTATATAAATTTTCGAGATTCTTCTATAAAATATCCATATCAAAGTATAGCTGTCCCGGAGCATTACCGAACTCCATTGAACAGATTCCCCATTAATTTTTCACCATTAAGAAAGGTAAGTGAAACTGATTTGAGTGGGAGTCAACAAAGAGAGGCCATTAGGAGTACAATACCGAGCCATTATGGATTATATGATTAAAGGAGGCCTTTGATGAGGCCAAAGCAGCCGTTACAATTAACTGTCGATCCGACTCAACCAGTCAATTTGTTAATTGGAATCACTCTCTATTCCCCTCCCCTTTACCGATCTGCTCTATTAGCTTTATGCCTGTAATGAGTGAAATTAGCTCTGATTGGTTACCTCGAAAAGAGCATTTAACAAGAAAAATAAGTCAAATGTAGATTAGAGAGTCTTTTATTTTATTGACCGTATATTTCAAGAATTAATTTATCGATTCTTTTTGTCGAATTTTTCCCCAAAATAATAGACTATTGCACTTATTCGAGATCAGCGGAAATGGTTGGGATTGCATTTTATAGCCGTTTCATAACCTCTAGAACACGATAATAGAAGTTTTGGACGTCTTTTATATATATATATATATATATATATATATATATATATATATATATATATATATATATATATATATACTTCCCCCACTATATTCGAGCACTTCCTGCGGCCCCCTATGAATCAAATGAGCTGTAGGGTTGTTTTCCAGGCAGAGCAATACCATCAAAATGGGATTAAATTTCCAGTGAAAATTTCTGTGTGTGTACCTGCAGTGCATTTTGGGTATAGTAATTTTCTTGAATTAAGTTACTGAAACTACGACCTTAGCGACGGAATTCTGCTGCCCACGGTTTTATTTCTTTTTTTACTTTTTAAATTCTAAAGACTATAATAGTGCAATCGATGACGCAAAGCCAATACAGATTAGATTTACGCACAGTTCTGGTCTATGTCATCCTGTTTTTCTTGATAAAGGATGTCTGACCTGTCTGACCAAACTGACTTAGATAAACGGCTGTCAAAGAGTTACTACGTAACCCTATGAATAATCATCAGAGTAGAATATTTATTTTTTGTTCAAACTTCAAAAGGTGCATAAAAATGCATTAAGGGCATTTTTTCGGAATAAAATCCCTGTAATAAAATAAAATTTTAGCGAGTCCGCAAATTTGTGTAAAGATAGGAGACAGCAGTTTAATGTTGCTAAAAACATTATAACGGATCTAGATAACAACCATATGAACAAAATCAGGACTTTAATCCTTCATTATTTTGGTTTAACCCTTAGCTTCGGTATTTGACACAATGATTTTGCTTGATGGTGGCAGCCGATTAAACCAAGAAAATACGTAAAAAATTTCTCCAGACCAGACCAAGAATCATCATGGCGCTATCTAGAAGAAATGTAGGCAAGCATTGTTTCAGTGACATAATATTGACTATATCTGTATAGCTTTTCTATTGTTGGCGCATTATATCACGAATTTCCTTAGGATAATCATGAAAATATAATCTTTGTTAAAAATAATGTAATAATATAATCAGTTGACATCCGGATGATGTCATGACGGCATCCTGATTCGAATGCTATAAATTCATCTTCAGTTCTAAAAACGCACATTCAATGTTTTATAGTACTGATTTATATTACATCTAATTTAATATGTATAATAATACCAAACTATATTTTGAATTGCTTATTTTTGAATTTTTTGTGTATTTTTAGAACTGAAGATGAATGTATAACATTCGAAACTAGTTTTCAATAAAACAAATTTATAGAAATGGCAAATAATTTATCAATCCCTAATAATATATTTAATCTATTATCCCTAATAGATTAAGATATTAATTTTATTATTTAAGAAAGTATTAATTTTTTTTTCAATTTATGAATGACTTATGAGATACTCATTCTTTAATATTTATTTTTTATTCATTTATTTTCCAACGTTTCTAGGTTCTCTACCTCAGGCTCTCTACTTCTGGGTCTTCTAAAGTAACACAATATATTTCTCGACGTGTTTCGCAAGTTATTTACAAGTTTTAATTAAATGAAGATATCAAAATATTCCTGAAAGAATTCAAAGTTAGAGTGGCTGACGAAATAATATCATATCGTCGTAGTTAAAGAAAGAAGGTTCTTCCAGTAGGTCTCCCATTCCACTACCAAAATCACCTGTCAATATTGATCCTGCGGTGCTCAAAGACGACGTAGGACATCCCCCTGCGGTGATAATTATAGGCAAATGTAAAAAGTGGTGTCATAAGAGCCAAAGCAGAAAAGTACAAAAAAGTTTTCTTTGCAAGAGAAACGAAATTTCTTTTATGAAGCTCATAGTGCAACAAAATGAGTAGTAAATAATAAAAATCCATTCACGATTTAAGGCCAAATGGGTCCTTCCGGATTACTGGACTTCACAATTTCTCACCAGACATGGAGGATTCCGTGCCAAGCTTTATGCCCCAGTTGTGGAGTTCAGGAAACTGCTGAGCACATCGTCACTACCTGCACCGCGTTTGAGGCAATAAGAACAATACTACGGAGAAAAACCGGCCTCTATGTCATTATTACAGAGATTTTCCTCAATTAGTTGGTCAGGAAAATTATCCATGCTTTGTATCCTTCGTATACGATTGGAAGGAAATAATAGGACTAAACTATTTTAATAGACTCAATTAAGAATGGACACGCAGTAAGGATGAAGAGACTCATCGGTAGATAACTACCGTAATGCCGAGAGGCAAGGTAGGATGAAAAATTAATAATGAAAAAAAATATCTATTTTTTTATCTAAATTTTAAGAAGTTAAATTATGCTATAAATAAAGTACTTCAAATAAGAGAAACAACTTTTTTTTTTTTAATACCCCATCTAGTTATCTCCTGAACTTGAATACCATGTCTTAAAATTTTACGTATATAAAAAAAAATCTTCATATTTAGGGTCCAACTGACTGGACAATACCTAAAAAATAGTAAATATATTCTCGCTAAACTAAGTGCTGAAATGGCAGATAGTAGGTTGATATTGCTTAAAACCTTCTTATTCTTCTATAAGAAACAATAGAAAATTTTTCATTAACCGCGGTTCGGCCATTTCCTCATGAAAAGCGGACAAAATCAGAAGAATTAGCTTAACAGACAAAAATAAGTTTAGATAAAATTGGTTTCGGAAACTTCAATAAACGAAATATAAAGATATAGTAATATTACTCGAATAACGTCATATTCAGAAAAAAGTATTAGTTTACACAAGCAGATTTCATTAACTCTGTTATGTAGAGATATGAATAGAAAATTCATGAACGCCAAATTTATACATATATTGTAACGCTCTACAATTTTTGACGAGGATAGAGGCCCTTCGATAGGTCCTTACAACAAAAATAGTCGGTTTATAGTATAAAGTCTTCGATAGACCCTGGCTAGTTATTAAATCGAAAAGCTTTTTTAATGCCATGTCCATTTTAGTAAATGCTGCATTGTTTACGAGTTCTCTCTACTGTGTCAACGTCGTCAGTCTCTTTCAGGCTATTGAATTGAGATGTGCAATCTGTGGTTGGCTTAATTATAATAACGTTATAATAACCTTATTGCCGAGAGGCACGGAAGGAAGAAAATAAAATAGTCGAATGATATATTTTTCCAAATATCAATTCCATAATTCTATTCACTTAGTTCTTATTTCAGTTATGCGTTATACAATATTTTATGGAGCCATTGCAGAGAAACAGTTGTTGTTACTTCGGAAGGAACAACGCTCTTTTCACAGAACGTTACTTTAAAAGTGTATGCTCTAAAGATGTAGTTCCAAAAATAAACAAAATCATTGCCCCCTAGTAAATTTATCAAACAATGAGGATTCCTGAAAATGTGTTTAAATTAAAGTCATACCTTTGGCATTTACTTTACTATCACCAGAGTTCATAATGGTTATAGCCAATCTGGGGCAAGGTGGCAAATGCCGTAGGCCTCGGCCGATAATAACAATAAAATATAATACAAAATTGTATTTATTTGTAGTAATACGATACTATATGAAGCAATGCAATTAATAAATAAGATTGTATTATTATGTTTAGCCCACAGCTACACAAGCTTAGGGGAGGCCGCAAAAATTGGCTGCCACGGGCCTTCAAATTCATACTCACGCTACTGTACCCAATTAAAGGTAAAAAACAAACAAAAGAGAATAATATTGGAGGAAAAAAATTAATAGAAAGGTATTTAGACCATCTTTTGGGAAACACTGCTCTAAAGCAAAATAATCAATAAGTAGGAAATTCAATTTGATGATCAAATCGTGTCAAATATAAAGGAGTGGAGATATTTTGAGTTTTTTAGAGCGCCTGGAATTAAAATTTAACATTTAAAATATTATCCAATCCGAAACCAGCGTGAATATGTTTTTAAACATTATATTGTACAATATCAAATATCGAAATATAAAATGATGTTTGAAAATAAAATTTGTCATCCATTCAAAAACAAAACATGAGGATTTCATACATTTTTAAAAATTATAATCATTAAAAATTTTATGGACTAAAAATAACAGATACAATATAAATTCTTTAACATGCAAATGGATGAGGGAAGAGAAAAATGATTTTCAATTCAGATAGAGCTTCCATGAAATAAATAAATCCCCAGATAAAAATAAACCGGTCTGAAATTACAATCTGCCTCAAAAGGAAAATATTAATAATGAATTCTATCGATTGCTTTTGCATATGAATTGTTGAGAACCTCTTTTGTTTTCAAAGAATCCCAGTACTGAATAGCATTGTTATTAAAGTTCATGATTCTTCTATAGGACATTAATAAAATATTACTGTTGCCCACCTCAAGTACTTCAAATAATTGAGCCTAATTTATAAGCGATAAAAAAACGAAACATGCATTCAAGAATTATATTTTAGTTCACTGAATCAATGTATAGCTAAATATATGCTTTATAAAAGAAAATGTATAAATTATATGGTTGTTTGGTTATTATTTTGAAGCAAATTGTAATTAATTTAAAAACATAATGTGTTTATAATTTATAATTAACCATTTTATTTACTTTTTGGGCAATTTTTGTGAATATTTTGTTTATTTAAAGATTTCCCTCTTTATTTTTTCATTTTTCGGTGAATTTCAGGACAAACTAAATTCGTGTTGTACTAGTAATTTCAATGAGCCTTCTTTAAGTTCTGTTCTCAATCTCCACATACGTCCTGTACCGTCCTTATTCATATTAAATAATATTATTTCTTTTTTAGATATTTTTTATGGAAGAATTATTATTAATTTAATTGTTGGTAGTTTTTGTGAAGTAAAATTTCTCCTCCAGTGTTATGTTTATTTAAAGATTTTCACATTATTTTATCGAAGTTTTGGGGAATTTCCCCATCTTCAGGACTAGTAGCAACTAGTAGATAACGGTCTCTGAGTAACCAAACATTAACATGAATATGGCAACTGTGGTAATTCTTCCACCGATTTTTGTGATTAAGCAATAAATGACAAGTAAACAGTGTTGGTTTAACCATAGGATTAAATTGATTAATTGAAAAACAATTATATTGCTACCGAGAAATTGAAAATTAAATGAATAAAAGCTTGATAGTGGTCAAAAGGAGTTCGAAACGTCGTAAAAAAATGTAAAAATAAAGATTAAATAAATAAGATGGTTTTAATAACTTCCATAAACTGCTATCCTCTATAAACGTATTAATACTTGTATAAACGTATTAATATTTGTATCCAATTTCACAATTCCATACTATCAAAGGTTCGTTTGTGGTTTTTGAACGATGATATATAACTATTTTCTCTACTTGGAACTTCCTAATAAATTTTTGTGTAGGTTTTCTCAGAATATTTTGTTTTAATTCGTACTGTAGCATTTTATAATTTTTTATCATATAAAGAAATATTGTAATAAAAAAAATGAACGATTTTCCTTTGTAACAACAATATATATATATATATATATATATATATATATATATATATATATATATATATATATATATATATATATATATATATATACTCGTCACACTCATCTCTAAACCCCACTCCTTAGAGTACTGATGTAAACCCAAAATGGAAAGTGAACAGTGGTGCAACAATTAGTGTATCAAAGTCAATAAATCAAAGTGCAAGCATGTCACATTCACCCTCTGAAGCAGATCATGTCCGCCAGTCCATATTAATTCCACACCAATTTCCTTTTCAGACACAGGCCGGTATCTTGGCTTCCTTCTTGACAAAAGACTAACATGGAACCCTCATACTAGATTTAAAAGAGGAGAGCTTAATCAACGAT
Source organism: Rhaphigaster nebulosa (assembly GCA_948150685.1). Lineage (NCBI taxonomy): Eukaryota > Metazoa > Arthropoda > Insecta > Hemiptera > Pentatomidae > Rhaphigaster > Rhaphigaster nebulosa. Next base: position 74,104,740 of record OX411311.1, on the reverse strand, counting down.
TTGGCCAGTTATACAGACTAATGAACAGACATCTCATCTTTCAATAGACAACAAACTGTTAATGCACAAGACCATTCTGAAACCCTTTTGGACCTACGGACTAGAACTGCGGGGGACAGCAAAACTTTCGAACATCAAACGTATTCAATCCTTTCAGTCTAAAGTCCTCCGTACAGTACTCAATGCCCTATATTAGGTTTCAAACAAGGCCTTACACCACGTTCTTGACATAATTTCATACTTTATTATTTAATATTTATTTAACCCTACGGAGCCTTTCGACTATACGGGCTTGGCAGTGGCGGTATATAACATAAGTACAATACATATGCCCACTCCTGCTTGGAAACATATAAATGTGAACACATAATTCCATACAAATTCTCCACATTTCATCAGAACCTTACTCATCATCCTAATCCCTTATCACAATCCCTATCTAGCACCAATCATCCCTATAATCCTCCTTGAAGGTTGAAACGGAAGTGGCCTCGAGGCCTTTTGTAAATATGTTATTGGAGACCTGGAAATGGCCAGCTTCTCCACTCACGTCTTAAACGTCTATAGCTCTAGTGCCCTCACTCAGTCTCCACTGGTTATCAATACCAGCAACGTGGCTGGGTGAGAAGCGGGATCTCCTGGAGCGCGGTTTTACCATTCATATGTGGGGGAGGGGGAGGGCAGAGCTTGGTTCAGAGTTCCCTGTGCAGATTGTAAATATTGTTTATAGGTGACTTATTTTATTTTTACTTAACTTATTTTTTTTTTATCTTGGTTTTCATTTATTTTTCTATTATTTAATTAGATATTTGTTTATTTTTACTAGTAATGTAATTTATTTTTTCTTTTATATGATATTTTTTATTTTATTTACTCATGGCTTTTTTCGTTTATCTTATATATATGGCATGAATAGATGATTATACCCTTGATACCTTTTTCCCTTGAGTGTTGCAGCTCGTATTATATATCAAAAATAAAAATAATAATTAACTGTTTCTTCTAATTTGTATTAGAAATTCGTAGTTGCTCAGTTTTAATATGAAAATAGCAGTGTTTTGTATCTCTACTTTATATCGGAGATTATGAACATTGACATTATGCAGTTATATCAAAATATTTACCGTTGGGTATGTATTACGGTTGATCGAAATTCAAAAGTCTATATTTAAAATATAAGAAAAGATTGAAAGTGAAGAAATCGCTAATAATTACGAAGATAACTCTGAGGCCATTTTTACATGTGGGTTATGTAAAGCTGCCTTTGTTGAAAAGAAATGAAAGGTTTCTTTATGCAGAAAATGTAAATCCTTCTAAGACTCCCGAGACGGGAGATTACCGTCTAACACGCGGTACAGGAAAGGAGAAAGGATTTGTTTACTCTTAATCCTTCCGGAAGGGGATACTGCAGGGGAGAGTACTTAGGCCAGTTTGTTCAATCTTGGTAAAAGGCAATGAGAGAGCGGTGCCCATAGGGAAGAAACGGGAGTGGAAGCTTCGCCCTGCCTAAATAGGAGAAGGAACAAAGAATGAGTACTGCCAGGACGGAGATTTCTTTTCAACTTAAGAGTTACAATTAAAAAGACTCAAATAGAAACTAGTGGAAAAGGAGGGGTCTACTTTTATATAACATGGAAACGCAGTTCAACTTACAGAAAAGGTAAATTTTCTAAAGCAACGTCACAAAAGTTCAAAAAAAAAAATCGAGAATATTATGTACATTATTTTGTATGGAGAAACAACCCCAAGATTTTAAATTTTAAACTACTGCTGAAGAGTTTGTTTGTTTGAACGCTCTAACTACCAGTTCGATTACAATTACAGTTTTGCGTTAGATAGACCGTACGTTGAGGAAGGAACTTATTTTCATACTATCACTCTACGACCTATAGGAACGGAGCAGTAACCATTAATAGCTTGCTAAGAGAAAAAAGTGTCCGACTTGAGTACTTGGAGGTGTCATGACAACTTCATAACCGTGGAACAAATTGACTACACAAACATTTTGATTTGATATTATTGTGTGAATAACCTTATTTTGAAAATTAAATGGGAGATTAAGTGGGTAAAAAAAATGTGAAGCATATTTAATTGAAACTTTATAGCCGTTTATAAAAAGTTATTGTCGATTTGATCTCGTTCCTTGAAAGAGTGTGCAACAAATGAGACTGAACAACATATTATAGATTATTATTTTAAAAGTTTTTTGCATTTTAGGAGCTAATCCAAATTTAACGTCGGTGAAACCGCGGAACTCAGCTAGTTGTAGATAATAAATAAAATTGAGTTCGTAAAATTCTTGGGATTTATTGAAATTGGTATATGTATATGTATATAAGATTACGCGCAAGTTAGACCAGAAATTATCTAAGATAATAGCTTTTTTATTATTTTTAATTGTAGGCCTTCCATATGATATTTCTATCTTTATTCATCTTGCCTTGTGGTCAATTAAAAAAAAACTTAAAAAGTTTTTCTATTTATTTTGGACGTTTCTGGGATACTTTGTCCCCCTCTTCAGCATCTAAATAATGTCCCAAAATGTTGGGTTTGTCACTTAACTAGTTACTAATTTAGCTAATTTTAGCTAAGACAATTAATTTAGCTAATTTTAAGCTACACTTAGGTGAAATAGCACTGTATTTATTTTGTCGAACACAAATACATTTTAATACATCTTAAAACCTTATATATATATATATATATATATATATATATATATATATATATATATATATATATATATATATATATATATATATAAAATTAATTTAACAATTTATTTATGGATCTATCACTGTACCGGTAGATATAGTTGAAGGAATAAGGATGACACTTTGTTAGATCCATAACCTGCATGACTTTATCACTGGAATTCGACCTTTCTTGTGTGTCTTTCTCTGATTCTTCATAACTACTCTTTCGCCCATGCTCCGTTTGTTCCTGAAAAGTTTTTTTTCCTCAATGTTTCTCCTAATGGTCTTCTCTCCTCTGTTCTGAAGTACAAAACTAATGGAATAAAGGCTTGGTGCACCCATTGAATAAAGTTCTCGCTCCTACCTCAGGTTTCGACTTCAGATCTACATCCATTGGAGGGGGAGGATCAGAGGGATATATCCCTCTCCGAAATTTATGAAAAAAAATATGATTTTCATAACCACCAAGTTAAGGTTTGTATTTTGAGTAATTTTTTTTGTATTTTTAATGGAAATTTTTGATCTTATTTTCATGTTTATGCTTAAAGTTACGCTCAATTTGGCGATTAAAGACACTTAAGTGATTACATGCCTTCTTCTTATTAAATCCTCTTTCTCTCGAGAAAAAAAAATTCTGCATACGCCTCTGCCAGTCATGTTGTTTTTATGTTAAACACGGTCAGGTTTTATTGTTTCAACCTAAAGATATTATTTCTCGCCATAACATAGGCGTCAGCATGTTTCTGTTTATTTTTCACTACATTGATTTGAAAGTTCATAAAACTAACTGACCCTTATCTTTCCTTTTGTTATAACTTTACTACTCTTAGCATGAAATCTTGATCTAGGAACTTTATGGGTTTCCGTTCATGTAGCGGACGGCAAATAGAAAAGTAGTAAACCGACACGCAGGATCCCGTAATAAATAAATAAAGGAGCCATAAATGGCCGCTGCCAGCTATAAAGGCTATAAAGTCCTGGGGCTAATGAAGAGGAGATAGCGCGGTTCGAATATATCTGATTGGATCAGTACTGTACCCCCTCCCTTCTCTCCGCTGAAATTAAAATCTGTCCCTTCAGGTTTTTTTTTTTTTTGCATCTGCCCCATATCATCTCTGTGAATATTAATACTCCGATATTGAGAAATCAAATGGAATTTAGGCGTTTATATTTCTGTTAACCAATGGCAAATGCGATATGGCTGACAGACGACTAATTAAATTCAAAATTAATGCTTAAAATTATAATAAGATAAGTGTCAATGGAAGTTATTACATCCTACCTATAAACCACAAAATGACGACATTTTATAGGTTAGCTAAGCTCCTTTCACGGAAAAAAAATTATACTTGTTATCTATTAATTTGTTATACATTCATTTAAATTTTAATTTCATTTAATTTTTAAAAAAATACACTAATCTGTTTCTTTTAAAAAATAAAAAGAGAGCATGAAACTATAGCAATTAAGATAATACATTAATAAATATTAGTACGTAATATATAACAATTATATTCACTAAATAATTGAATCAAGGCTCTGGGCTCGTTCGTCAAGAATAAATCTATAGTTTAGTAATAATAATAAATTAGGGATTGATAAATTATTTGCCACTTCTATTATTTTTTTTTATTGAAAACTAGTTTCGAATGTTATATATTCATCCTCAGTTCTAAAAACACATACAAAATTCAAAAATAAGCAATTCAAAATATAGTTGGTATTATTATACATATTAAATTATATAAATTAGTATTATAAAACATTTATGAATTATGAATTTAATTAAGACAAGAAATCAAATACATGTTGGTACTCACCAAGGTTTAAACGGATTATATCAAACAGAAAAGTTTGTACTAGTTTCTTCTCGCATTGTACTGGCAATGAACGAGAGATAGACAGGATGTTTTTAGGCAAACAGTTTAAGGGTCAGGGTTTTCCCAGTAACGCCGGTCATTAATTGTTTTTTCTGTTATAGATGGGAATAAATTTAAGATTGGACTATTGGAGATATTTATTTGGTCATTTAAGCAAAAATCTGGATTGGATTTGAAGGATTTTATTATTTCAAGTGCTTCGTATATGTTTAATTTGAGAGTGTTTTAAACTCGATGCAGTAATTTATATCCTGAGTCTTTGATGAATTTATGTTTATTTTTATTTAAATGAAAATAATGAATCATAAATTCATAATACATTTTTAACTTTGTTACTTACATTATTTTAGTAAGATGATTTTTAGCCTTTTATTTCTAATATCTGTCTTAACTTTTGAACTTTTAAATTTAATTTTTAAACATAACTTAGTATAAATAATTTTGTATGTTTATTTTTTTTTTAGGCATATGGATGCCGTACCTATTGATTATTGTAGACTTTAATTGTTATTTTGAGCTTGTGATATATTATTGAATGTTTCTTGTCTCGGTTCATTTTTCATTGTTATGAGTTTCAGTTTAGCGTAATATTAATATTTGTATTAAATTAAAAAATAATAATAATAATAATAATAAAATAAGAATTTCACTTGTACACAATAAACAAAAGTGGACATGAAAAATGCACAAATTCAACCTGAGGAAATTTTGAATCGAAATATGTACAGAAAGAAAATTGATAAGTGGGAAGTTACTCCAGAGAATGAAGTACCAAAAAGAGCAGGTACCAAGTGGACGGAAGAAAGGAAGAGAATCTTCAGTGAACAGATGAAAGCATCTTGCAAACGACATCGTAATAAACCTTCGTGTGTTCCGAAAGGGACCATTCACCCAAAATAAATAAATAATAAAATAAGTGTAATGTTAATGGTGTAAGTAGCGATAGGCTCTATTTATATTTGTATAAACAGGATTCTTCCCTAGAAACAAATATAAATAAACGTATCTGATGTACCTTGGTTCTCAGAATGGCCCACATGTTTGGGCCGAAACTTGTTCTTGTAATAATTAAAATAACTTAATATTTTGCTTTATTAAAATCACTTTGACTTATTACCTGAGCAATCTATACTCCTAATAAGGATGTTAATGAAGCTTAGCCAACCAAAAAAAAAAATTCAATGCCGATACCTCCAATCAATCGAAACCTGCAAAGCCAAGGACTCACAGAACAGAATTGTTTAGTAACTAGTAACACTCCCCTCTCCTGCCATAAAGCTATTATAAAGTATATAATTAAATTAATGGAGTTGTGCAAGTGTTGTGAGAGTTGGAAAAATAAATTGTGAAATCTCATGAACGAACTAAGAGTTTGAAAATACGTTTTCGTCCCTAAAGCCAGGGATGGAATTGATAACAAAACGTGTGAGGCAAGGAGAAAATAAGTGGTGTAACATCAGGTTACCATTTCATCCTTCTCCATGTACGCTTTTGTTTTGCTTAAAAGTTTCCCAGAGAAATACATTGTCGGCGGTATATTATTTTAGGCTAATCAAAAGTTTATCTTAGAAGTTGGAAGGATGGCTGTTAGGTTCGGATAGGTTTCCTCTTCAAACAGAACCTACTCCGAACTGTACTGTGTGCATTAGCAATTGTTAACTTGGCAGTTGAGTAATGACTTGGAGACTATTTGGTAGGAAAGTTTACCGCTTCACAGATGGTAAACGGTTTTAGAGTTGATGATTAAGTTGAGGGATATCTTGTTTTGAATTTATTTATCAGATAATTAATTGTGTTATAAATGTGTAAATAAAATAATTTTCTTGTATTCTGTTATTTTTAATTAAATTTATTACAGAAAGTCAAGTGTACTTCACAACTATGACAACCAGATATCAGCCGTTCTTGCTCAGAAAATATTACTCTATATCCAGTACATGATAGGAAAAAAAAAAGAAAGAAGAAAAGTCAGCTTTTAATAAACCCCGAGATGAGCCCTTATCGAACTTTGCGATTCGGTTGTTCGTAATTAATTAAACAATTAACAGTTTTTTTTATGATAATTGTTAGATAAGATTTTCTCTTACTGTTGTCCCTGTTTAGAAACTTCTGAGATGTGAACGTTGTTAATAAACCCCAAAGTTTTGAACAAAAACCAATTATCCAAAACGCGCGCGAACATACATACAAAAAATATGATGTGCGCAGCACATAATTTTCAATTACCACCTTAATTGAAATAAATTTTGTTTCCATCGAAATTTCATTTAGTTACCATGGAAACTAAATAGTTTCCATTAAATAATATAAAAGTAAAAATTATTACATTCAATCACTTAAGTTTTCGTAACTCTTCGTGAGACTTTTTATGTTAGATATTAATTTTTCTAAGATTTTTAGCTTTCCAAGGGTGTATTATATATATATATATATATATATATATATATATATATATATATATATATATATATATATATATATATATATATTAGTTACTATTCTTATTTCCGGAAATTTGTTTCGACCTGGGAAAATATTTCTCCTATACAATATGATCAATTTTTCTCTTCACTACTGACAATGAAAATGGTTAATTATTTTAAACAAATAAAATTATAGGTACTTTAAAGATAGCCATTTTGAAAATTCGTCATTTAAACCCTTTCAGACTATTTCAACGAGGTTAAGACATAGTTGCTATAAAAGAGTATTTAATAGTATATTGATATTACGAGTTCGATCAAAACCGTTAGAGCTTTTTTTTTCGAGAAAATTGTAAAAATGTGTAAAATCGGTTATATAAAGTGGCACTTCTGGTAGGTCGATTTTGGCGAAAAAGTGACTGTAACGTCACAGGCATATTTTAAATATGTAATTTAACTTTAGTACAACTTTTAGTTTTTGAGGTAGACATATACACACACATATTTTTCGAGACCTGGTTATTTGGACTCAGAGTCCATAAAAGTAATATTTCCGTTGAAAACTGGAATTCGAAATTTTTCATGATCGTAATACTTTCCCTAAGGTCCTATATATTTCATATACTGGTAAGTGAAAGTAAAAATAATATAAATATATTTTATAAAATACAGTAGACAACTTTGACGTTAAAAAAGGTACCCCTCGAGATGTTCTCAATGCTTCGCTAGCTCTAGCGATGAACATACCCTAACGGGCCCTTCAAGTATCTGGTTGTGTCAATGATTAGTACCCTTGAACAACCATAGTCTCATCTATGCCGAGGTTAAGGAGGAAGGCGTAAGGGCTGAGGGTGGTTGGTTTTTTTATACAACGTAGAAAAAAACCAATACTCAGTGGCATTCTCTGAGAATGGACTATAGTTAGAAATTATTCAGTTTTTAGCACAACTTGGACTATTCTCAGTGCCCCTCTACTTTTGCTCGAATCATGTCTTATCCGGACTCTTCTGGTGACACAGTTCTTAATTAAGAAGTGATATATCCTTATTAAATATCCTTTTTAAGTAGTAAACTAAGTCCAACTTTGGAGAACGCCCTAATGGAAAAGTAGCGAAATATGATGGAGGATGCGAGGGTTTATTTTTCAGATAAAACAATAGGGTGAGTGGAAGAGGGGAGCACCTAACTTAATATTGACAGCTCACTATCTTGATGTACGTCCCGCGACTTCAATTTCCGCCCCGACAGGAAATGTAATCAACCGTCAATTCGGATTCATCCCAACATCTGATCGTAGCCTTTGTTGAACTAATGGATGTCTCTTGTTTGTAAGAACAGTGGATTTCTTAATAAGGATCGGTCATCTATTTGAAGGGGCATAAAATTGTTTGGACAGATGACATTAGAAATCTTTTTATTCTGTTGGCACAAATACAAAGGTTTTGCTGTCAAATTTTTGCTAAAAGGGAGTATAAGGTTCATTTCTGTGCGTAAAACTAAATCTGGGTACGGCAGTTTGAAAAAAAGTAACTATACAATTGATGGATAACATGAAGATGATGCCAGAAAAACATTGTTGTGAGTTTTCGGTTATTTAAGTCGGAGCTTAATGTTCCCTACTATACCAGTGGTTTCCAACCGGTGGTCAGCGAGAGCCGTGAATAGTCCGCGGGAGAATTTGACAACACCCTCCTGTACCTTTTTTTGTTTGAACTGCATTATAGTTTACATTTCTTGAGATTTGCATGTTAGTTAAATAATTTTTTACAGGTTAATATAGTTTTAATCAATATAATTCCCAAGTTTGAGGTGGAGGTGTTCGGCACATGGTTCAATTTCTGGCTTAGTCAGCCGCAGACCTATATGGGGTGCGAAAAACTGAAAATAAATAAGTTTTTAATGAAAAATCGGTATATTTTATTATCCCTAAACCTTCTAAAGGGACCATGGAGATGATTTAGTTAATATTAATATGGTTTAATATTAATATTTAGTTAATATTGGAGATATTAATATGGTAAAAATTGGTTCAAGAGCTCTTGCGGTTAAAGGTTACAAAAAATAAAATAAAAATCAGCTGTCCTTTTATATTATAGCATGATTGATAAATAAACCACAATGATACAAATTATTCGGTATATTTATAACTCTCAACATACAATTTGGATATTGCCACCGAAAGAATATATTTTAAATTTTTTAAAGGGTGCGGACCAGCGGCGAAGTTGGCTACTGCGAACTTCCAACTTATTAATTGGAGATTCGACACCGCTATATCGGATTACCCCGAGAGGGCAATATTTACTCGAGGTTTATTAGTAGCTTAGCTGAGGAATATTGAATACTATCTTCTCTCTCCCCTCCCAAGCCTCTCCCTCCCCCCTTTAGTCCTCATTATATCCCGTTACTGGTTTAGACTTTGCTAACTACATTATTTTAATATTAACTTGGTCTAACAAGAGTCTTTTGATGGATATTACAATAACAAAGAATAATTCCACCTAATTATTCTTAAACTAATGTTATTATTCTTAATTATTTTTAAATATCTACAAGAAAAATTAAACAAATCATATTTAATATGGATTGAATTTATTTTATTGGTGAGAAGTTATACAAGCCTAACCACCGCAGAAGACCTGAATTTACCAGAATTGTAGATATTTAAAATTGTAAGATAGTGTAAGATATTTAAAAGTATGTGACGAAAAATATTATATAAAATGTTTGATTTATAAATAAAATTATATAAAATGAGAAGTTGGCACGAGTATGGGAAATGGGGCTCTGCATAGTATTAAAAGACAATAGGGAATGCCTCAAGATGTGAGAAGGAAACCCTTCCGTTATTTTCAGGAGAAAAAAGTTTTCACCCCTTTACATTTTCTGTGTTTCTACTCAGAACAAGTCTGAGAAAAGCCAATTTACCGATAACACAACCATTTATAAATAATAAAACAATTTTTAGTTATAATAATTGTCTCTTATTTCGCATTACTATCACTAATACAGCAACGTAAATACTATTAGACGACTTAGGCTAGGTCAAGTGGATTCCATCCCTGATGATATAGAAGCGTATTTAGGGACATCAATGACTACCGTACTACACCCTAATACGGTAGAGGTGATTCGAAATGTGACTTGCTCTTTGAAAAAATAAATTTGAATACACGAGAGACTGCATAGGACCATACCATATACATACCCTGCATTATATGCTAATCTTGCCAGTAATCGTGTTGTTGATAATCAAGAAAGGGAGGATTAATAATGAAGTATATGTTGATAAATAATTTTAAAATGAATAAAATGATTCAATAACTTACATACGGATGACGTTTCCATTTTTATAAAATGGACTTATCTCTTGAACGAATGGCAATGACAGTTGTAGCATTATTCTCATTAGCATTATAACTGTTCTAGTAGATGACATAATATTAGGATTGAAGGGACCAATAATCTCAGTGACAAAATTTTGTAAAAAGTTGTTTACACCAAAATAATCTATGTGCCATTCATTGGTAATTTCGCGAAAACAGATTAAACTCCAGATATGATCTTTATCCAGTTGAAACAAGCGCCAAGAGATAGAGCTGTTTCTATACCCGTTACTTTTAAATGATCTGAATTCCATTTTCCATGTCCAGGAATTTTTGGCACTTAATATTAGGTCACTTGGAGCCGCCTTGCCTCATATATTGATTTTCCCACAACCGATAAGATTAATTATTAAATACCTTTCTCCACAACATTTTTCACACGTCCGATAATTATTTAATCGCACGGATCCGACACCGATTTAATTTTTACTACTTATTGATATAATTATATAAGTTATGAACCTAAATTTTCCACAGTCCGACGCCCCTCGATGAATCTTATGTCGGTCCGACATTCGATTTATCGGACCATTTGAGAACGCCCATATATAATCCTTATCACGCAACATGTATCAATATAGATTATATTTAAGAATAACTGAAATGTCAATAATGATAACTAAATGTATTCTAAATCCACTTCTTTTTGTCGAGGGTAAGTATGGTTAGTAAAAAAAAAAAAATTAGATCTTATTTTACAAATTTCTAACTTTTGTAGCGTTTGGTATTAACAAGAGCTCTGACAAACAAGTGAATGGACTGTATATCGCGGATGCGTCGTGGAATGTTCAAATGTATGGCATGAATGAAAAAGAAACAACTTGAACAGAGATTCTTTATACTATGAAATTATTTATAAAGAAAATAAATACATAATGCCCTATCAACCTGATGGTACAAACAAACACTTTTGGCATTCTTAATATAAATGTATTTTACCAAAATAAATTGAACGATAAATTATTTAGCATTAGTATCATCAGATAAATTTTAATGATGCTCATTAATGAATCAAATATACTTATGCGCACAAATGAAATAACTGAACAATGTTCGTTCGAAACATCAACGTAATAATCCATAGGGCTCCACGTTTCTTTGGTTAAGTGAAGCCGTGGCGAATACAGAAAACTCTATTATGGCGTCAAGCTCGTCTGACATACGATCTGGTGGAGGTCTGGAACTCGTCTGAAAGTAGTGCGTGGTTTTTCCACATCTGGCGCCTTCCGCATAGGATCGGCATGGCATTGGCCAGACGGCCAATTGTCGACAGTATTGTAAATATGTGTTATACAAAGAACATAATCGCGGCTATTGATATTATTAATTCTAATAATAATATTGTTTTTCTTTAAAGATTTTTTTAACTTTTTAATTTTTTAACTTTTAAGTTTTGAGCTTTCAATCCACCGAAAATATGATAAAGAAATATTGAAATTCTCTGTTTTTTTTTTATCATTGAATGAACAAAGTGGTGCAAATTATTTACTAATGGTGCTGATCCGTATATTAATTGGTTTTGTTTCAATTCCAACCAATTAGACAGGTGTTACCTTATGTTGTTACCCTGCGGTTTAATGGAATGTTTCACCAACAGCTGTCACCCATCTCCGGATTCCCAAGCCTAAACTGGAACGATAGTGAGCTGCCATAGTGAGGAAAAGTTGAACGAGACCGATTAGGGCAAAGTCTGAGGAAATCCCATAACCCGGAGATACTTACAGCCAACTTGCCTCAGTTACAAAATGCCAGTTTGTCCTCGGGGCACTAATGCCCTTAACTCGCTCTCTCTCGCTCTTGGAAATAATTCCACTAAATGGAGGATAAACGCGGCATTCCGGCAATTGTTCTTGAATTAATCTATTCTACCCTATTATGTCGGGAGATTATGTATTTATAGTAGTATTTAATATATAGCTTAGCAAAGCCACTGCTACTGTTATATATATATATATATCGTGTGAGACAAATTACTAAAATTATAATGCCTATTTATTTGAAGTATGTTTCGGGATTCGGTTAAAGTTTCGTGATGTTGACATTTTAGATTTAATATGGAACTTTTGATCGAACACTAGTGTAGTAAGTGGCCATTGTAAGTAAATGAATTTAAATGCAAAGATGTCACGTTCACCCTCCTTTCCTAGACACAGTCCAGTATCTTGGTTTTCTCCTAAACAGAAGACCAATGTGGAACTCACATACTAGACTTAAAGACAAGAGCTTAACCAACGATTTGGTCAATTATATAAATTATATTTACAAGACAATCTTGAAATTTATCTAGACCTATGGGCACGAACTGTGGGGGACAGCTAAATTTTCGTACAGCAATCGCATCCAATCCTTCAGTCCAAAGTCCTTCGAACAATAGTCAATGCTCCATACTATGCAACTAATAATATCCTACATCCTTTGTTTTGGACCCTATTCCATACAAATTCTCCGAATTTCACCTGAACCTTATTCTCCATCCTAATACATTAGAAAAATCTTTATCCAGCTACACCCACCCCTACAATCCGTAAATATGTATACTGGAATTCTGGCAATAGTCAGAATCTCTACTCAAGCTCTATAAATCTGGAGCAATAGTGCCCTCTCTCAATTTCCACTGGTTTTCAATGCCAGTGACGCGATTGAGTGAGGAGCGCTGGAATATACAGGAGTCGTGATTTTCCATCCATCAGGGGTGGAACAAGACAGGTACGGGGTTCCCCGGGTAAATAGTGTATAAGGATGTCTGCGTTTAAGATTTTCATGTTTAATTTTATTTTATGTAGTTTATTTATTTTTTATTATTTAGGTATTGTTTTAGTATTTAATATTCTGTAAATATGGTGAGAATGAACTCTTCCATTAATATTGCCATTGTCCTTTATTGAAACAGAATGTAATATTACTAAAAGTAGTAATATATATATATATATATATATATATATATACATATATGGAACTTTTTATGGAATAATGATTGATGAAACGAGTAACTAGAAATCCTCGTGGTTGCTTGTTTTAACCCACAAATTTCTAGTCCATCTTCATAAACGACAGGATAGAGACTGAACCCAAACGAATGCTAGGGAGTGTACTTTGTATTTCATAGCCATTTTTTGACTCCCTGCTTTTTAGGAAATAGTCTAAGATCTTGAAAACGGTTTTTGCTAATAAAAAAATGTAATACCTTTGTATAATTACTTCTTCCTTCAACTAATTGTTAACTGTAATTGATTTTTCGACTTTATTGTTATTCAAAATATAAAACAAACAATCTTTGGAGGAGTGTTTGTGATAGTACCTAATTGTAATTATAGAAGAAATATGTTTTCTGCAATTTTAATAATAGGTTTCGCGACTACCGCTTATATTTATTGCTAGCAAATTTTATATTGATTACAAGGAAATTCCACGTCGTATCAGAGCCTGAAAAAGCATTTGAGTTGATTAATTTTTTTCGATTGATTGATTTTACGATTCTTATATTTTCATAATATCTAGTCGAAATTTCAACCAGAAGCACTAAAATTTAATGTTTTTTTTTATGTTTTATTTTTTTTTGGTCAGACACTAAATTCATTACCTGAGACCAGTTTAACTACCTTAGCTTGTGTTTTGAGAAAAAAAAAATTTTCACCTTAAATTTCGATTGGGACTATTAAATAAGAAAATATTTGATCACTTGCACAAACTTAATTTGTTGATTTGTTGGAAGCAAAGCGTTCCATTTTAACATTGTTTAAGAAAAATAGATGTCAACATTTCTTGTAAATGAACAAATATTCCATTATTAACAAATTACGAACAACTTCAACTCATCAAAAAAAAAAAAATATAGAAAATAGTTCTAAAAAAACTTTCTCCAAGAAGTAACATCTGATCCCTACTATAGGCAATAGACACTGCTGACGTATAAATTTCCCGATCTTCCTCGCTCCCCGACCCAGCTCAACAGTTTATGGAATAGTTTAGGCATGCTGCAGTGAAAAAGATTGAATTTCCACAGTATATGTTTGTTCTTCTACTTACAGTCAACATTTTTTATTTGTTTATCAGCATTTGTGAATTTATATAAAGTACTTTAAAAATATAAAATATATAAAAATAAAATCATATGATATAATTTAACAGGAATTCGTAACTGATAAGTAAGCGTTTAAATGTTAATTAAATATAACGTATTCTAAAGAAATTTAAAAACATCAATTTTTTTTATTATGGATGTATGACGTAAATTTAGTATGTTTAGACGTACTAGAATGTGTCCCATCAAAGTTAATGCAACTTTGAATGTTTATAGTAATATAAAAATTATTGGCATATTTTTATTTTTTTTTTCCTTTTGTGTTTTGCCTCGAAGTGCAAATGGCAGATTAAGTAATAGTGTGAAGCAAGCAGAAAATTATCAAAAGGAATAAACAATATTTAGGCTCATTGAAATAAATATTACCAGAGAAGTTTATAAATTCAATTTTCAGTTTCGTGATTTTGTGTTTATAGCATGAGAATATAAACAGAACATATTGAGATTTCTAGATTCTGGCTACATGCCTAATCCATTATAAGATATAAGAACAAAAAATATTTTTGACAACATAGGGCTAAGCCGAAAAGGAGTTGGGCGAGGGATCTCAATATAACACCCATTCAACCCTGAAATTAAGAGGTGTCATTGAACACTGCTCTCAATCTTTTTTACATCCCATAGTTTGTGTATCTTGACTTAGTCACTGATTGTACTTATTTTATGACAGGTGTAAATTGAATATGTAGTTTGGAAAAAAAAACTATTGGCTAGCCCCATAATAACACACATTATTAAATAATAATACTCGATATGAGTGAATGGAGGTACAGATTTAAGTGATGAGATGCTACAAATTTAAATTTTTAAGAACAGGACTAGTAAAGTTATATTATATAATTTTTTTTAAAGACATGATCTATCCATTCAACTGAGAAATCAAGAGATTAACCAAAAATCTTGGGTTTTTAATGTTAAAATGCGAAGATAAGCACGTAAAAACTTCATTCATAAGAAAAACCAATATCCGAAATTTGTTACACAGCACCTTCATCCACTCATGTCTTCAATTTGAATATAGTGTTGAAGATATAAAATTTAAAATGCTACATACATGAAAAATTTCATTTTTTTTTTCTAGAATCGAGTTGATGCCCTTTTCATAACTACTTTAAAAAAAAATTTCAGTGACTAATGGATTTTTCATTTTTTCCCTCACCTTTCATGTGTGTATGGAAATATTTGCGTAAGTGACCATCTAAACATGCCAACATTAATAAAACATATAGATCACTTTTCACAAAGCTATATTTTTCCTTAGCATTTTCGATTAGAAAGAGATATTATTTATTCAGCATACCGATATGTATGGAGGGGAGATACTCTTTTGCATTAAATATTGTTATATAATAATCCTTTGTTTATATCTATAATAAGAATTCCTATTAGCTGTGCCTCACAGTTTCACTCGTATAAAATTTTTATTGATCCATAAAATAAAAAATCATCTTATACATAACCCTTTTAAATAATAACCTATAATATGTTTTCGGTTTTCAGATTTCGGAAATATCCATTTTGGCTATCTCTGAATCCATTTTTGCTAGTTTCGTCGTGACGTCTGTACACACGTTCGTTCGTCCGTATCTTGCATAACTCAAAAACGGTTAGCTATAGAAAGTTAAAATTTTGTATTCAAAATTAATGTAAAATCTAGTTGTGAACCTTCCTTTTTGGTCACTTTGGTACCGGAAGTGGTACTCAAATTCATTATAGATTTTAATAAAAAATTATATTAAATGCAAAACTTCTCAAATTTGGTACATAAGAATTACACATCAATATAAATAACATAACGAATTTTGGTTGAAATTTAATATCCGAAAGGGGTACTTTACTTGAAGGTCATAATAAACTTACATCAAATGGTATATTGATATTTAATACAGAGATCATACGTTCGGTGATAAAGGTTATAAACGAGATTTTTTCCCACTCTAATTAAGCAATTTTATTACTTGTTTTTAGTGTTAATTTGAGTGTAAAATACTTTTTTTCCTCCCCATTTGTGAGCTGAACTAGTCTGCAGCAGAAGAATAAGATATAAGTTAAGCGGGTTGTTTCGCTTGAAATGTTGTAACCGCCGATTTCCAATGCTTTATCTAGTAACAGACAGTACTAATGTTGTCAAGGAACACGAAGAAATCTATTTGAAACTTGTTACCAACTGAAAAAAAAAACGACATACAATAACGGAATGAGACCTCCAGAAACAAGAACGTTTGTGTGAGTGTGTGTCTCTGTATGGGTCAATAGATGGACGTCACGACGCCGATAGTCATTTTTGAGATACTGCTATCTGCGGAAACTAGTAACTAAATTCATGGCCACTTTTTGAGCCACCGATTCATAGTTTAATAGGCGTACAAGGAAGTCATGGGGTGTCCACATCAGATATTTTGTAGAAATTTTCAAGGAAAACTATCAAAAAGGCTTTCACGTCTTCATACTTTTTTTCCCTTTATCCTCTCATTTGTTTTACAAAATAAAGTTTTCACGCAATAATTTCACACTTTATTAAAAAGTTTAATTTAAGGAGAACTTGATAGGGGAGAGGAAGGCTGCGGTCAATGAAGATAAGCGGACTAATAAGTGGAACTAATTTTTTATTGTGTGCCAATATCCCGGCCCAAGTTGAAGACCTTTTTTAATTATAAGAATATAATTGTATAAAACATTAAAATATGTAAGTAAAAATAGGTAGACAGATATATTATTCCAACTTCTTCTAAAATTACTTCTACTGTCAACTACATCCACACCAAAATTAAAAGGTTTGTGTAGACAACTTGGTTCTACGGGTAGGAAGTTGTCATGATAAGAAACGTACTCAAGTCCAAAAGCTTTACACGATTTCTCAAATACAAAAATAACTATTTCAATCGGATTGGTAGTTCCTGGAATTGGCGCGTTCAAATACACAA
This sequence comes from Rhaphigaster nebulosa, assembly GCA_948150685.1. Classification (NCBI taxonomy): domain Eukaryota; kingdom Metazoa; phylum Arthropoda; class Insecta; order Hemiptera; family Pentatomidae; genus Rhaphigaster; species Rhaphigaster nebulosa. The sequence continues at coordinate 74,087,350 of OX411311.1, read as the reverse complement.
ACTCTGGAGATTTATATACTGGCATAGGTATAGATAGACGAAATTGTTATGACTACAAAAGGTACGCCAGTTGGACACTTTTTCACTTAGCAATTTATTTATGGTGTCTGCTCTGTTCCTATGGGTCTTAGTGTGATGTTATAAATCCTAAAGCCTTCCTCAATACAAGGTTTCTTTTTTTTTTTTACAAGGATGTTGTAAGCATCTCCTGCCACACTATCGGATCACCTCAGCTTTGGTCTCCCTCTTCTCCTTGTCCCATGAATTGGCTGTGTCAGCAGTATGAGGGCATTTACTTTGCTCTGCATATCTTAAGCGCCTCAACTTAGCACACAGGTATACAGATATTTCGAGGAAGTTGGCAGACCTGGAAATAAATGCAACAGATTATGGCTTAGAGATAAATAAAGGGAAAACCAAAGTGATGAATGGTAAACTCGAGATCCACTAACCCTATATTACACGTGAATGAAGAAATAGAGACTGTCGAGTCTTTTCAGTGCCTGGGTAGCAGGGTGGCGCCGGATGGGGGCACAGAACTGGATGTTGTAAGTCGAATCCGTAAAGCCAGAGGGTTATTAGCGCAACTGAAGAGGATAAGGCAATCAAGTGAAATCTGCCTTAGGACAAAAATCCGCATCTTTAATACAAATGTTAAAGCCATCCTACTGTATGGATCTGAAATCTGGACCAAAATTATAACGAGGAAGTTACAAACCTTTCTTAACAAGTGTTTGAGGAACATTTTATTGATCTGACAATATCTGCATCCCCAAAAGCGATGCATATCTCCTGATTCGTGCGTCGCTTCCAATATTCTTCAATCTTTACACCTCCAAAGATGCGGCGGAGTACTTTTCTTTCAAAAATGACGAGCTCCTTTTCGCCACCTTTAGATGTTTTCCAACACTCCGATCCATAAAGAAGTACGCACCAGGAACGCATAATGAGCGCACCGGGGTTTTATAGAGGTGGAGTTTGGTTCGCCTTGAAAGGTTGCGTTTGCTCAGCTGTTTGCCCAGCCCAAAGTATTATTTAAAACTTATCTCAGCAATTTGTTGTCACAAATATAAACAATTATAACGGGTTATATGTTTATGTGGAATAGAGCCGGATTTAGGAGGGAGAGGAGCAAAGTGAGCACTCGCCCCGGGCTGTAGAATTTAGAGAGTTGCAAATTTCGAGCAAAAGTTTGTTTTCAGGTTAAGCAAACGATATTTTTTTATTTGATTAATACAAGAAATCCATTACAGAAGTGATTTAAAGAAAATTATTTCTGATTGTTTATTGTTTTGAACTTAATTCAGTCAATGAAATGATTTAATGTTATGAGGTACCTAATGATATCTATGATGAAGATGTAATCTATTTCGAAGTCCGTAATCCAGCATTAAAACTAACCCTTGCTGAACATCATTACCAAGTGAGACTAAGATCATAGCTGGTTTTAAAAGCTATACCATGTTCTTGAATCTTAGAATTTGATTAGGAAAACTTAATTGCTGCGTAAAAACTTTTCGATGTTGCGAAGTATCAAACCTTCCCCCTAATTATCCTTGTATTCTTGAATATCATTTCTTCTAAGCCTATGCATAGAAGAAAAGATATTCAAGAATAAAAGAATAATTAGGAGGAAGGAGAATTTAAAGATAGAGAGCCAGTCACAGATACATTATAGATACACTGATTTTGAAGTTAGATCTAGGAAAGAAGTTGCGTTCACAAGCATGGTCCAGAGGAAATTTATTTCCCCAGCTCGATACGGATGTCATACGGTCAAAAACCCCTTTATGGAAAAGGATCTTGTTAAGTCTTGTTAAGGGAGGAGGGGAGGGGCGAGCTTGGAAGGTAGGGAAGCAAGTCAGTGTGCAAAATTACGACACACTGGAAATTGCTTATTCATAAGGGCTGTTGACTTTCACGCTCGCTCTTAAATAGGGTCTGAATTGTTGCTGCCCCAGTCCAGTTAAATACTTTTAAAATTAAATGACTATTGTCGTAATCAGTTACCAAGGGTAAATCGCTCTTTCATGCAAAATTGGTGCCATTTGATTTAATTTAAATTAGTTATTTGGCCTAAATTAATAATTTAATTATTATATGACGAATTTATTCTATTTAGTTAATTTTACCTATTTTTTCTCTTAAATTAAACTAATAAAAATTATAATAAAATTGAATATTATATCATTATATATTTATTTAACTTTAAGAAAAATGAACATCGCAACAAATGGGAGGCCCTCATCGAAGATTACTTTGTAATAGAATTTCTATTTTTTTTAAATTAAAGAAATGATTGTACTTACGTCGCAGCTCGTAAATTCTATTTAAGTAAATTCTATTTGAAGTGAATGCTAAACTTAAACTTACTATCAAATAATAATTTTTTTTTTTTTAACCAACATATGATGGCGCGATAAAATAAAAATATGGCGGGAAGGTTAGTAGCAGGCGAGTGGGACGCGCCGGTACTAAACACTTATTAAGTTAATACCAAAGTTTATCCTTTAAAGTTTAGGAACTACACAACATTGCCGCAATAACCGTCTTTCCACCGCAAAGGCGAAATAACCCTGCGCGAATCGTTTGGCGAATGGTGCAAAAAAGGGAAGATTGTGAGCTATTGCTTCCGAACAATTGTTTTAGGTCGGCGGTCGGTTCTTGCGTTTGGGCTATGCCGGTGATAAATTTTCCCATACTCCTGGGCTATGCTTCTTCATGTGAACCTTCCTGGGACTTACCCTACCTTCTTTCCGCATTTTCTTCGATATAACGTGTTGGTGTTGAAGGGGCATTAGGCGGATGAATTATGTCCAGGGGTAGCTGACACCCACTGTAGAGTGCCATTTTTATTCGTTTCTGAAGTCCATTGCGTAAATCTACTTGGTCGTGGGATTCAAAAGCTTTAGTTAGCAGAATTTCATTGTAAAATATAAAAACGTGTCCAAAAAATATCAAAAACAAAAAAATAAATTAAAAAGAATTATTTATGGCTATTCTTTACAGTTATCGAATCATTAAAAATCAAAGCTTCGAACATCTGTCGACGATATTCGTATTCATTGGAATTATTAAAATTATTATTGCTTTAATTAGAATTTATTTAAAATTATTAATGCTGCCCACTTTCACTCGCTACTCTCTCTCATACGCTTTACCGTAATATTAATTATTACTGATTTAAGTACAACTTCCCCCGAATTCCGGAAGTTGACAGGATTAATAATTTCAAATTATATCTAATTAAAGCAATAATAATTTAAATTATTCTAATGAATATGAATTTTACAATTGAATTCAAAGCAGTTAGTTAGCACGAATGGCGCTAGTGATTGCTAATGGTGACTGCAAATATGGCGGTTGCATCTTAAAGTTATACCATTATTTTTTTAATATCTTGAATTATTGTTTGTCTTTTATTTTATTTTAATGTTGTGAATTCTCCCGGTTGGCATGCAGAATGTAGTTTTGCAAATGCTAGATTTATAACTTACTCCAGAGCTAGTTCACTGGTTATTATAATTAATCCATGATCAAAGAGTATGCGAATACCATTTCTATGCACATGGAATGTGGAATCTATGGATTCAGATGGAATAAGATCATAAAGAATGGAAAGTTTGGAAGCCAATGTTCGTTATTCCGCAAGAGCGAAGGTCGTGTGAGTCAAACCATGAAAGTACAGATTGGAATAGATTTAGCATTTAGAAAGTAAACGATATTGTGTTGTTCCTCACAAGAATGGACTACATCTCACCGTTGCCTGCAGAAAATGAAAAAAAAAATAGGATTTTAAACATTTAATTTCCTTCAATTATAAGAAAAGTCATTTGACAACTACAATGCTGACGTTGCAGGAGATGGTAGTGCAAGTGATAATATTTTAAACAAGATTATGTAGATTTTTTTTGTATACCCGATGTTGTGTTATTAGTCAGTCCTACCAATATTCTTTAATCTATAAGTGAAAACCTATAGAACTTACTACTAAACTCGGTACACTTCCTACGCAATTTCTTTATGGTGTATTTGCTTTTCATCCATATCACCATAGAAATAAAAAAAGATAAAACAGAAAAAATAATTGTTTGTTTCATTTTTTTTTTTATTCAATTGCTTAAATGTTTAGGGTAGGAAATATTTTTATGATATACATGAATATTTTTGATGAATCAGACAGATAAGTATTCTTTTTCCTTTCCGTAATATTTGGTTTACTGCACTTAGTGAGTTTTTAGATTTCCTTGGTCCAGTTTGATTGAAAAATAGAGATAGAGTATTTATCTGAATACGTGATCTCTGAAAGAGCTGTTTCCCCGATCTACAATCCGCCATCTATTTATCTTTGTTGTACACTTTTTAATCTCTCTAAGTTTTGCATTTGCATGGATATTGGGAACATACAACGGTGATGCATAATGCCACGGGTTAAATACAATTGCAAAAATTCAAGTGTCAAAAAAGCATATAATTATAAACAGATGTATTCTGATTCTGTATAACAGTAAGATGAATTTTGATTTGTAGTTTAATTGGATGCTAGCAGGCTGGAATCTATCCTGGACTAAATTGCATGTTTGCCGGTGGCAGTTCAATCAGCCTTTCCTTGATATTTGCTTTATATCCGCTCGATGGCTACTTGTTCCGCTTGCTATTTTTTATAATCGCTTCCTATATTAGATTCTTTGTTGGTAGATCGCTATTGAAGTAAAAATGACTTCGTATAGCTGACCGTAAAAAATAACACTTTGTGCGCTTTGAAAGTTGAGTTAAAAGCATTTTATAAATTTTTAATCTATATTAAAATACCAATTTTTAAATAATAATGCAGAAATGGTTGGCCGAGGACTAAGTCTAGGAGATGATAAATGGGTTGCGGTTAAAAACTATATTTAAATCGTATACCTACAGAGTGTCTAGCAGCTGAACAGAAATATTTAAAGAGGTGATTATGGACTTCAAGCGCTGCAGAGATATAGTCCGATTCTTAACAGTTTCCGAGATTTTTGTTGAAACAAAAAGAAAAACACAAAAAATAACAACACAGAACTTGAATCCCCTTATTTCCCCCCTTGAATAGGACAAGACCATGGCCCGTATGAACTTTTTTGTTCTTTGTTTCTCTTAAAGGAATCACCTCCTTAAATATTTCTGGTCGCTTACATGACTGTATGTACGCTACATGGCGCTGTATATGTAAAATCTTATGATGATTTACAGGAAGAAAAAAGTTCAGTTTCTATCAAAACGAAATTAACTTTTTGAAGTAGTTGAAATGTTAAGCGAAAAAATGACAAGAACGACATTTGATTTGTTTAGAGCCAGGAGGAGAGATTTTATCGGTTAGATGGCTCACAGATTTTATTATATTTTTGTAACCCCTAATACGGTAGTTGTTTAATTTTTTCTTATAAAAGATGAAATAACCCCTATTGGTTGAAATGGCCTAATACATTTTATAAATAAATTGTTATTTTTTTTTCTCCCAGGTCTTATTTAAATGGCACATTTTTACACGGTCTGCTGACAGTCGTTATAGTTGGATTGATGCTACATCCGTTGGGCACAAAAAAAATTAAAAGCATACTTTTATAACAAAATAGTTGAAACATTCCACCAGATGAAAACACACTAAGCTGTTATAAAGTTAGCATAGCAAGTGAATGTTTTTTCAGATAATTCATTGCAGGTGAAAAATCTATCATGATACATCCCAAATTGTTACCAAAATAGTGAAAACTCCATTGTTTTCGAACTGCAAGCGCCCGATAAGTCTCTTTATAGTTGCAGAACTACGCAAGCATTATTCCGAATTTTTACCCAGGATCTGGAAATGCAGTTTATAAGAAATATATCGTTCTTTGGTTGTGTTTACTGGTTTTTTGACCTCCCAATCTTCTTAAGTATAAAAAGATTATGCAGATAAAATCTTATTTTATTATTTATTTCTTTTAAATAATAAAGATTGAAACTATAAAACAGCCAGGAAACCGACGCTCCTGAATGTTTGATCGAAAGCAGATGGTGTACGGTGAAAGATACACTCATGTCGACTGGCAAGAAAGTGCTTTGATTCAAAGAAGCCAATAGGATTGAATGGATCTCCAAGGACACATGGTCAAAAATACAAGAAAAGCGACAGTGCATTACATTCTAAAAGCAATATTGAATGGCTCGGAAAAAGAGGAGGAAAAAAGAAGACAAACGAGAGCCTATAACGCCAAAAATAGAGAGGTAAAACGAAATGTAAGTTATCTTATTACACGAGGCCAAGTTATCTGAGCCGTTTACTATCAGGCTGGGAGTGCGGCAGGGTTGTCTGCTCTTCCCATTATTGTTTCTTTTAGTTCTGGACGAAGTAATGAAAGCAGCAAGCAGGGGAAGACACAGAGGCATCCAATGGGGGCTCACTGGACGCCTTGAAGACATAGATTATGATGACATCTGTCTCTTAGCACACAGGTATACAGATATTTCGAGGAAGTTGGCAGACCTGGAAATAAATGCAACAGATTATGGCTTAGAGATAAATAAAGGGAAAACCAAAGTGATGAATGGTAAACTCGAGATCCACTAACCCTATATTACATGTGAATGAAGAAATAGAGACAGTCGAGTCTTTCCAGTGCCTGGGTATCATGGTGGCGCCGGATGGGGGCACAGAACTGGATGCTGTAAGTAGAATCCGTAAAGCCAGTGGGTTATTAGCGCAACTGAAGAGGATAAGGCAATCAAGTGAAATCTGCCTTAGGACAAAACTCCGCATCTATAATACAAATGTTAAAGCCATCCTACTGTATGGATCTGAAATCTGGACCAAAACTATAACGAGGAAGTTACAAACCTTTCTTAACAAGTGTTTGAGGAACATTTTAAGAGTGTGATGGTCTAGATTGGTTAGCAATCAGGAGCTTTGGCGAAGAACAGGACATAGAGGGATGCTGTTGCCAAAATCTGCGGATGGAAGTGGAAATGGATAGGGCACACATTACGCCGTCCAATGGACAACATTGCAAGAGAAGCCCTCTACTGAAACCCTCAGGGATGCCATCGAGCTGGTAAAACAAGGATAACTTGGAGGAGGTCTGTAGAGGCTGATGCAGAACGTGCTGAAATCCGGTGAGCAGAAATAGGAGAACTGGCTGCGGACAGAGACAGATTGCGAACATTCATAACGGCCCTACGTCCCACCAGGAATATCAGAAATTAATCATCTCTTGTTTTCGAACTGCCTGCGAAACAGGATATGAAAGTGCAGTTCATAAAATATATATCATTTTTTGGTTGTGTTTACTGGTTTATTGGCCTCCCAATCTCCTTAAGTATAAAAAGATTATGCAGATAAAATATTATTTTATTATTTATTTGTTTTAAATAAATTGAAACAATAAAACTTTAATGAGTGAATTGTGGGTAGTCAAATTCCAATTTATCACATTGTTGTTTTCTATACTCAAACATCGATGTCGTTTTTTGAAAAAGGCTGAAATTCCAAAAAGTCAAAATTCATGTTTCAATTTATTATAGGACGTAAACGCCACCTCTATTGATTCTCGCTCACGATATTTCGAGAAAAAAAATGTAAATGGCCTAAAAATCGAATATTGATGACGTGAGCAGCAAATACTGACGACTCTGATGAGTCACTCTGGCCATAACCAGAGCTAGAAGCCTTAAGTATATATTGTAATTATAAAATTGTTGCCACCTTAATAAGCTCCTATCCTATAAATAATAAAATTTAAAAAAATATGTATTGTTAATTGGTGAATAAACGTTTTTTTTTTCTTCTATGTAAAAAAAAAAAGCATCAGTTAAAAAAACAAGCTTCAGTTACGCATTTTTTTTCAAAAAATGACGTCGATGTGTAATGAACGACCACTAATTACTTATAATTAGAGTCGCAGGTGTAACTCCAGATAAGAGCAGAATATGTTATTATAGGAGGTACGACGGTTTTACATAGTATAAATTTGCTTTTTGGTGATAGTTTAGAATGTCTATTGAAGTATGCTCGTTTTTTTTTTTTTTCATAGCAGAATGCCGAACATTTTACGTAAATAGACCCAGATATACGCCAAAGTATAATTTCCCCTTCTCTCCCCCTCCCCCTCTCCCCCCCAAAAAAAAGAATGCCTCAATTCGTATAAAGTAGTGTAAGGAAACTTAAGAGTAAAATGGCGAAAAAGAAAAAAAAGAGTTTATTTATGTCTCTGGGATATCTTTGATGGCAATACAATGGATTCACAACTCCTTTCGGGTGCAACTATGATAGAAAATTTGTTTTCCTCCTCTCATTCGTGGATAGAATCTGGGTACTGAAGGCCCTCTTAGGACCACACCAAGACTCTGTGAAATGGGGACTAGAGTCTTCAATAGATTGGGAGAGACCGGGCGGTTGAATGCGATCCTGACCATGTATAACCGTTATACAAGAATCATTTCTCATTTATGCAAGCATTGAAACCGAAACCATTTATGGGTTGTTGTGGTCATGTTTTTTTTTGTTTTTTTTAAATAATTATTTTATTTAACTTGTTTTTATTTAGGAATGTGCCAGAGTTGCTGAGGTGAGAATCCTAGATTGCCAATTATAGATAGAACTCTGTGGGTTCGATTCTCACCTGATTCATATGTTTTCTTCATAATAACGTATAATGACTTTTATATAACGTTGATGAGTACTGTTCAGTGCAGTAGCAGTTTAACTGATTATATACAGAAAATTATATGAATTAATATATATATATATATATATATATATATATATATATATATATATATATATATATATATATATATATATATATATATATATATATATATATATATATATAGATAGATAGATAGATTGATAGAGAACTTACATTATTTTGGGAGAAGGTCCCTTCAGAATAACAAATATAAAGTAAACCACATCTGGCCAAAAAACTACAATGATAAAAGTACATAACTCTTTACATCAATAGTAATAAAAATAAATAAACAAAAAAAGAATTCTTCTCTTATCAAAAATATACATGCATTGAAAAAAAAAATGTAAAAAGGAGAGGAAAATAAAAATTATAAATAAATTTCAACTTAATCATCATAAACTTTTGATCAAATTGTTTACCTTAAATTTAATTTTTTTGCTTATACAGCATCTTTTTGGGAAGTGAGGAGATGTTGGAAAAAATGAAATTTGAATGGGGAAAGAGAAGCATGACGGATACTAGAAGAGAGGGAATTTCAGAGGATAGTGGAGCGGGTAAGAAAGGAACGTTCGAATGTTTTGGTTCTGTGGGAGAGGGTATAGAAGTCAGAAAGGCGCGATCTTGTTGCCATTGAGTGGGCTAAGGATTAGAATTGTATGAGTTTGTAGACGTAGGAAGGTTGCTGGGAGTTGATATTTTGGCATAGGAAATATCCGAGGAAATATTGTCGTCGGATGGAGGGGAAGAGTCACTTTAACTCACCATAAAGATGGGAAATTTTTTATTATATATATATATATATATATATATATATATATATATATATATATATATATATATATAATAAATAACAACTAATAATAAAAGCAACTGTACAAAGCAAGTATAAATTACTTCCATAGCTAAAAATTAAACACCCATTGGAAATTAAATTAGGCACTATTCCACAGGTTATCAAGGAAACAAATTGTTTCGTTTTGCCGCATTTAATTCTCACGCGGACCCATCATAGAATGGCCACCTGTTGAGAAAACATTAGCGGTGATATTAATGTTCCAGTTCCAGTCAGTAAAAAGGCACATTATATTTCCAGTATGTATACCCTATAAGGGCTGAGACACAGAGAAGAATCGGGGATGGAAGGATGACCTTTAGTCCCTCCATCGATCCGACGGCCGAAATATGGCTTTGTACTTCTGCATCTTCGCAACTTTATTACCTTAAGAAGTTTCAACTAAATCATAGAGGAAAATCATTAGTTTATCTAAACTTTAGCCATAAAATGATATTACAATCCGTAGAGTATAATTATTTTCTTACAACTGTACAGATATACAATTGCTAATCCCCATTATTTCCAAAGAATTTGAAAAATAATTCCGTAAAAAGTGCATGATAGCCAATGTAATATACTCTATCTCTGAGTACTTACAAATAATACAATACTTAAATTGCCTAGGTAAAACATGTATAAAAAATAATTTTCAGTAATAGAAATATTTAAAATAAACTTATGACTGCATTGCATAGGTTGTCTTTCGTGCCTGGGGACCGAGCCATGCCCTTATTTTATTTTTTTAATTATTTAACATGGGTACAATAAATATGTTGTACAGTAATGTACTTTACAATTATTTTACTACTTTATTAAACACCCGTCAATTGTATATTATTTAATTTTATATTTTGCATATTACTTAGATCAATTGTAAAATTATTGCATCTGTATATTATCTAATTGTGTTTTTTAGTTCAATTATAAAATTATAGTATTTTGTTTAATTGCCAATATTTTTAAGTTTAGTTTAAGTTTCAATATTTTTGTTTTGACTTTTTTCTTTTTTTGTTTTATGATGCTTATTTTGTTTTGTTTTCTTCATACTGTTTTCTTCATGTGTATTGCTATATTTATATTTCTTCAATAATCAATGAAATTATTATGCAATCTAACTAAGACACTACTAAACAGGTAGTATGCCTATTTCAGCATGAAACCTATATATAAATACACGACCCTCCCATAGTGTTACTATGGAAGGGGAAAAGGGAATAAAAAATATACGACAATATCAATACAATAAATATACAATAAATATTTAAAAATATTATAACACATTTAAAACATATGATGTTTATAATCATAGGGAAAATTCAAAACAGAAAAAAAACCTCCCACTGTTTTTTTAATCTTACTAAGTTCATTTTATTGTCCCTCCATTTTTACTGAAATATGTAAATTCATATTTGATTAAAAATAAAGGGACATTAAAATTGAAAATAATTAATGGCGAATATTTATTTAAAAAAAAAATGTTTAAATGAGATCTGACTAGAAAAAATTGCCGCGGTTATTTAGTTCAGTTTAATGACACTCGTTTCGCATTTTTTAAAATAACTTAAATATTTCGATTTGCTTAATTTTCCAAATATGGTTCACACATATAATACATTGAACATCGAGGATGAATGAGGCTCAACTCAAAATTTCTAACGTCAGAAATTTTAATGATTAGATCCTCATCATCCCCAAAGAGCATCCACCCCTTAATCTTTTTATTGATTTATTTCCACCCTACCCTACTTTTTTATCAATACTGGTGTTTGCAGCTGTTAGATGTCATACCTGTATACGCAAAATCTCACTACTGCATGTAACAAGTCACAATTTTACATCATATTCAGTTTTGGATTCGGCCTCTGACTGCTTCTACGCCTCCCTTTCTTTTTCTGCCAAGTTTCCACCCTTGCACAGCATCCTTGTAGTACCGGCAGTTCTGTTTGATGACTAGTTAAAATCGTTCTCAGTGATAATATAGAGTCCGGTTTCCCACGGCAATTTGCCCTTTGTTTCTCAAAGGCGGTGATGTGCTCAGCATTCTCCGGGACGCTGCAGCTTGGACGTATAGGGTTATTCCATCCCATAGTCAAGAAGCTTGGCTCGAAACCCCCTCCTCCCCCCCATGCTCCAGGAGGAGCCATTTCTTTTTTGATCATGTTTAGAAATACTTCTGGACAGTTTGGAAATACTTCCTAAGGGTGGATCCTCTCGCGTTTGTCACCCCCCGTCATCGCCCGCTCTACTCTCTTCCGTTGGATTCTACCATACAGTAATTACATAGCGGTAAAAAGAAATAGAAAATATACAGCTAATTTTGCGTACAAAAGTTAATTTCATTTCTAATTCATGTATTAGTTATTAGTTTTCACTATATCAATAAACTTGTTTAAAAATAATAAATTACTATTTATTTCCCAAAGAGAAAATGACAATTAGCCCTTTTAAAGTCTTCTAGTTGTTTGAAAACTGCCTGCTTTACAATGACTTAACCAGAAAAGTAAACTCACAAAAACTGAAGGCGTCATTACTTGTCACGGGTATTTTACGTCGTATTTTTGAATTAGTTACTGTGAAGATTATTTGAGTGAACCCCGGTTGCCATTCATTATCCGGGAGCCGCCACTGACCAGCAGTATGTGTTAAAAGGAACACCATGGGGGCTTCTGCGTAGAACTTGGCATGTTCGTTGAGAATCACATTTTTTGCGTTTTTGCGTTTCTGGGTGTGTGATATGTTTTCATGTGAAACAATTGCACAAAGGTAATGCTACCAAAACTATTCATCAGCCTATATCGTCGGCTCCATGTTAAACTTACGAATGTGAAAAATTCGATTTTTTTTTGTTGTCATTTTTCGATAGTATTTTGGTTGAATACTGTTATGGGCCCTATTTCATAATAAAGTACAACTGTACAGGTACAAGTCGTAAAAGTACAAGTGGACATTTTCATTATTACAGATTACTGGTTACTTATAGTCATTATATAATAATAATTGTATTCAATTATTTTTGTATTTACAGTTTTTTAATAAAACTATTTTAAATGTTTCACAGTATAAATCATAGGCGTGGTAAGTCAATGGCCCACGTGCACTTGCACTTTTATATTTTTTATGAAATAGATTGTGCCAATAAAACATACAAGTAATAAAATAGTACAAGATGTTACATACTTGATATATTGCTAAAACGTTGTTATTATGTTGGTAGCATTTAAAATAATTATTGTAAAAAACAGTAAGCTAAAAAAAAGAAGCTAAAAACCCTCTGAACACGAACATTTCCAAATGTACTTTTCCGACTTGTACTTTATTATGAAATAGGGCCCTGTTGTAAAGTTACGAATCTGAAATAGAAAGCGCTGAAATCTCAGGTGGATTTTTACGAAAAATGTCTGAAAGTCTGAAGTCTTCATGTTAAAGTTACGAAAATGCATATTATTATAAAAGTAAAAAATAAAGACACAAGAAACTATAAGATAAAAGAAAACATTTAAAATAATCGAAATCGGCTCTTATTCACAGAACAATTTAAAAGTTGTTTGCTCTCCTGGAAAGTAGTGATTTTCACATTCGTAAGTTTACTGTGGTAACAACGATTATCATTGAAGACGAATCTAATAGCCAATTACCATGGGACACAAAAAGATGATTAACTCTGACATCTTATCATAACTGATCACAAAGGAACAAGTTAGATTCTAGATAGAAACAGGAGCTTTCCTCGAAATACTGAATAATGTTCAAAAAGTCTCTTACTTTAGGGAACTGCCAGTATTGCGAGATAATTAAACGTTATTAAATAAATTGAGCCTAGCGCTTGACTATTTAAAAGTCCGATTCGCTAAAGATTCCCAGAATTAATTGAGGAAGTACGAAATTAATAATAATGACACAGTGAACTCGGGGTTCGAATTCGATAATTCTGAAAATCGCCGCCAAAATCCCTTCCTACTCTAACGAAGCCTAAATCCCCAAGATTAGGCTTAACAAAATTCTCCCATCTACGTCTCATTAATATACTCGAACATTTATCCGTCACTTCAGCTATAATTACCAACCACGCTTCGAAACTTTTCACATTCATTTCGCGCTATAATTACCTCGATTTTATTAAATTTTCCATTTTTCATTTAGTGCCTTTCCCGGAATTCAACGTTTTGCAGTCTTGTAAATTCGCCGGTTTCCTCATCTTTGATCTCGCCTAATGTTCTATGCATTTTTCTATTTTAAAAAAATCTTAAAATATCTTTTCCCAAACATATGCAGCCATCCTCTACATTTGTAAGTAACATTAGGAAGCGAAATAGTATTTTTTATTCAGGTTGTAGGACTGCAGGCACGAATGAGTAGTTTTTGGACAGAAAAATATAGTGTATTGAGCTTCATATCTCCCTTTTATTTTCTCTTTCGTAACTATTCTATATTGCACATCCTAAAAAAATATTGTGATCAGGTCACGAAATAAGTGCTTTAAGTAATGAGCTTTTTCGAAGTTTGGAGACAGCAGGTAAGGCCGCATAAACGCAACTTACGAAGAGAATTGAACGACTTGCAAATTCTTCGCTTATAAGGACGGAGAAGTCTCTTATAACTTTACGATCCCTTGAATGTGACGGAAAAGCGTCTAAGTGGAAATTTCCATATCAAAGTTACCGAGGAAACTAGAAAATTGCTGTAACAAATAATTATTATGAAAAACAGCCAAATTTTCCAACTTGAAGTTTTTTAGGTTACTTATCAAAGGCACCAACAGTAGTTTATACTCGTAACCTAATCGGATTGAAGAAAAAAAAAAAAAAAAAAAAAAAAAACTGTAACTAGGGACTATATCCATTAAGAAGAGTAGAATTGTGCGAAGAAACAGAAATTCGGGCAAAAGGCATTTTAAAATCAATATACAACAAATATATGCAATATTTCAATACATTCATTATTTCAATAAATTGTTATTATATATTATTATTATTATATTTGTGTGATTAATCTTGGATATTTACACTGTGGTTTAAATTTTCTGAATTTAGCGTAGTTTTCTGAATTATATTAGAAAAGTATCTACCCAAATAGTAGATAAACAATAAAGGATAAAATGAACATAGTACGCATAAAACTATTTTCTCTTTAGACACAGTTTTTTGTGCTCATAACGATCTAAAATTTAGTAATAAAAATAAATAAATGTATATTTTATTCAATAATATAAAAATAAACCGTTATTGCTTCCGTGAAAACTTCTATGTGAATACTGTCTTGTATATTCACGATTTCTAGCGGTAACAGTAGCACACGCTATAAACAATAACTAAAAAGGAGGATTCATTATGGCCAATTTCAATCATGTTACGATTTTTTAACACATGAATACTTTTCACTCGGACATTCACACTCCAGAAATCGCGTGTCATCTGTGAGATCTCTCTTCTATTTGGCTTAATTATACTCACAAAATTATTTTAAATATTGTATGAAATAGATAAAATTATAATATCTTATCGAATTAAAGTTGATACTATGATGAAGTTATAAATAATTAGTGGTTTGAACAATTAAAACTAAATTACTTATCAGTCTTTTTCTATCTTAGAAACATTCACACACAAATAAACGAGCAATGAGCTCCGAAGCATAAATACTGCCCGGACTTTTGATATCTGTACTCTGTGTAATTTTTTTTTGACAACGAGCACAAGGTTTCGGAGAAGTAGTTTCTGCTAAAGATGGTCTATCTTGATTTTTTTCGAAAGATTATAAGGTGGTACGATTTACTGCAATCCTCTCAGTTTCGCCTATCATCTCTCATACGACACCCAGAGTTGGGGTATATAAATAATTTTGGATTACATAATTCTTAATTGGTATCTAAATAGAGTAAAATAAAACTAATTATCATATTAAAAATATTACTTAATAGTTACAAAAGCAGCCACTTTGGATCTCAGAGATGTTTAACTCAGCAATTCTTGACCACAAAAGAACCACAACATTGGCAGGTGTCTGTCACTAGGCTAGAAGGATAGTAGGAATATGGGATTTCCAGAATTGAACAGACACTAGCCACACTCACAACTGTTCCTCTGGAATCTCTCAGATGACATGCAACTATTGGAGTTTTAAATCATGTTTCTAATAAAATCAAAATCACATAACTGATATTTTTGGTCATAACGGATAAACGGCAATATGTTTGAGAATTTCGCATTCTTTTGTTCTGACCTATTTAGGACACGGTAAAATGTTTATGGTAATGATTCAACTAGTTGAATATTCGAGAATCGTCACAAAATATTAAAAAATCAATAAACGGGATGAAAATAAATATTTTTAAGACGTTCATTCTGTTTGCCCTTTCATAGATCTATTCGGCATTAATTATATCTTAGTATGTTAGTATGAAAGAGGGAGTGTGGCATTACTATTGGAAAAAAACCATTAAATAAATAAAGACAGTGATACACGTAATATAAATATATAAGATAAATAAACCGATTTCTGTCTAATCATTTTTTTTACCTAAATATTAAATAAGATTTTTCTACTTTTAACAATTTTGACTAGAAATTCAACACTCAGTATACTAAATTGAATTTTAGGAAGTTTTGGCTTGAGTAAACTGAGAAAATACAACAAATTAACTCTGAAATACTGCTCAGTCTTGAGGGTGTTATAATTGAATTGGAAGTTGTTCTTGGGGAAAGAAAACCACTCGGTGGCACTAGAATACCCTACTCTTCGCCAAGTTCCTCCCGTCCCCTGAAGTTCCTCTCCTGGTTGATATTAGCAGTAGAGTAAGTATGAATTTGCTACTGACAGCCAAGTTTTGAGGCTCGCTAAGCTTCTTACTCAAAATTTGAAGATGTGGCTATGTGTTAAACATAATAATACCATTGTTAGTTGTTAATTGTATCACTACATATAAATGCAATTTGATATTATATTTTATTGTTAAAGAGGCCAAAAATCGAGGTCCCCCTTAAGCCGAAGCCCGTGGCATTTGTCACCTTGCTACCTGCTAATTACGCCCCTGGATCGTGTAACCTTTTATTTTAACATAGTGTAACATTTTTATTTCAATAACTCAAAAGTTTTATTTAAGTGCTCAAAGTTTTAAATTTCTGAATATTTAGAGTGTATTGTGAATTTTCTTATTGTGATATCAGAAAAATATTATCCTCAAATAATTTGTAGGTATATAATATTTTTCTATTCTTATATTTAATATAAAATGCGATTACAGACTTATGCGATGAAGGCGGACGAATCTAAAATTTTTAATCAGTTGACATCCGCAAGATGTTATAGAAGGATCAATCTAATTAGACATTGATAAATTATTTGTCACTTCTATAAATTTGTTTTATTGAAAACTAGTTTCGAATATTTTACCTTCATCCTCAGTTCTAAAAATACACAAAAAAATTCAAAAATAAGCAATTCAAAATATACTTTGGTAATATTATACATATTAAATTTGATAAATTATTTGCCACTTCTATAAATTTATTTTATTGAAAACTAGTTTCGAATGTTATTCATTCATCCTCAGTTCTAAAAACACACAAAAAAAATTCAAAAATAAGCTAAATAATAATTTAATATGTATAATAATACCAAACTATATTTTGAATTGCTTATTTTTGAATTTTTTTGTGTTTTTAGAAATGAGGATGAATTTATAACATTAGAAACTAGTTTTCAATAAAACAAATTTATAGAAGTAGCAAATAATTTACCAATCCCTAATTAAAATTTTTAACATGCACTTTATGACTTGAAATATTTGGCTGATAATGATTTAATTTTATAAAAGTATAATTCTCAAAGACCTTGCCTGAAAGCTTTTTTTTCTGAATTCATTTAAGACTTACTACCTTAAATTTGTTGAAAATATAGGCATATCTTTCAAAGTGTTGTTTAATATATAAATTAATTTTATATTTTATATAAATTAATTTAATAAATTAATACAATATATAAAATAAATAAATTTCGTGTTGGCTTTATTTTGTATTTTATTTGATTTAAGGTAGGTAATTTGGGGTAAGTGCGCACTAGTTTTTTTTTTTTTTTTTTTTTTTTTTTTAACTGCCATTCTAACCGAAATGTTGGCTCACAATTACAATTTTATATAAAATATTCAAATATAATATCAGGTGTCAGAATAAATGTATTTATTTCATTATAATTTTATGAGATTAATAAAGAAACTAAACTGTCATAGGCAGTATATTATACCGCTAGTCATAACATGTATCGGATCACATTGGTCAGTTCCGATTATCCGATATCAGAGCAGTGAGTATAATCGAATTCCAGCTACGGTTGGACGCACTTGGGCAGTGCACGCACGGGGTGGAAAATCGGCTTGGCCGAATATGTCCGCGCCAACAAAGGAATAACAAGTCGTATTTCAGTCGGTAGCATCTGGATAGATTTCAACATCTATTACTTGATCGTACATAAAACGAAGTAATTTTGAAAGCTTTATTCATTTCTTGCATTGATGTAGCTCAGTGAGTTATGCAAAGGACTGTTATTCTGGATTCGGGTTCGAGACCGGTTGATGTAGTAAATATATTTAGGTTAGGAGATTCTCCTGAGGTTCTCTATAAAGTTGGTATAAGGTCCTTCATTTGGTTGTGGGAAAACCTGGTGTTTGAAATTTTATGCTCACGACATCAACTCCTTGTACAACCATTTATCGAGCAGCAACATGCTATATTCTAGTACTGAGCCTGAAATCTTTTGTTGTTTAGGGAATTTTTTTCTCTTTTCTTGGGTGGAAAGTTATGGATAATGACTTTGTTTTCTGAACAGAGGCTTCCTTTTAGAAATTTTATAAAACGTTAATGTATACCTGTCCATTAGAGGATGAATGTATACGCAGAAAAAAAGTATTTAAAAAAGAAACGTATTATTTAAAAAGGAGAGATTTATTTTAACCGAGCAATGCGTTCTTGGAAAACTATTGCGAACAACCATTACATTTTTCTCTTGTCTTGAAGTTTTAAAATTTTCGTACTGCTTGATTTGGTCGTATCCACTATATTGGATGTTTTTTTTTTTAGAATGCACCAAAAGGATGATATTTAAGATCTTTAATGTTATATAACTTTGTGATTTAAATAGATGCATTTCTCTTGATGATAAAGATAAATATTAAATTGGTACATTACAAATATATAAATATTTTCTGGTCGAGGTAGAGCACGATTATGGGAGTTTCGAAAAAGTCTGATATGCAACTACTATTACAATGCATCTTTCTAATAAAATAAAAACCACATAACTGATATTTCTATATCAGATAACTGATAACTGTTGCTCATCATCACAATCCCTTTCCAGCATGAACCATCCCTTTGACCCTGCTCGAAGGTCGAAACGGTAGAGGCCTCGAGATCTTTTGTAAATGTGCTACTGGAGTTCTGACAAAGACCAGTCTCCCCTGATCTCCAATACCAGTGTCGCGACTGTGTGAGAAGCGCTGGGATCTCCTGGAGCCCGGCTTTACCATTCAGATGTGGGGGGGGAGGGGGAGGGGCAGGGCTTGATTCGGAGTTCCCTGGGAAGATTGTAAATATTGTATATAGGTATTGTATGAATGTGTTTAAGATGACTACTTTTATTTTTACTTTACTTAATTTTTCTTTTCTTGGTTGCTTACTTATTTTGCTATTATTTAAATTGTCTGTCTATTAATTTTTACTAGTAATGTACATTTTTTTTTTCTTTTTATATGATATTTATTTTTATTTTATCTCCTTACGTTTTTTTTTGTTTTGTTTTTCGTTTGTCTGGTATATATGACATAAATGGATTCTTGTGGCAGTTTGTATTATTTTTCAAATTAAAAAAAAAAATATATATATCGAACAAAACACTTATATTTATAGTATAATATGATTCCTACAAACTTACGGATTGATATACATATTTTGTGCCTTATCTCTCCGTTAAGTACTTTTTTTTCCTCGAACTTCGTTTTTGAGATAAAAGAGTTCAAACAATGGAGTGACCTCACGGGCAGGTATTTCGGCCGGTACAGGTGGACTTAATCGGATCAGATCTGTAAGCCTCTTAAAAGCGGAGCAACTCGTTTTGGGATCGAAGTGGACAAATGTTGCGGAGCGTGGGGCAGACACATTTATATCCCTCAGTTTCCAGATGCTCTCTGGCCATTTGTTACTGTCCTCTCGGTTCAGGTCTCTGATATCACTGACTTTATGTAATATTAGGTGGATGTAGAGTCCCGTGTGGTATTGAATTGAAAAATAAATAATCACTCCCCTCCTCCCCCCAAAAATATATATACATAAAGAAACCTCAAATTGAAATTAAAATGATAAGCAATAACACTATTTGAGCTCAAAGGACAAGCCATGTGAAGGGTCAAGGGGAAAAACGATGAAAGACCACTTTTTGTAAAAAAAAAAAAAAAAATACCATTTTTACTTTACCTTGCCAATTTGTGAAATATATAGTAAGAAGAAGTATTGCCATCGTAAATATTTGATAATTCCAGTTTTCAACGGAAATACACGTTTTAAGGTCTCCAGAGCCCAAATAATACATTCAAAATGGTGTGTGCGTGTGTATGTGAACAGTCTAGCTCAAAAACCGAAAATTGTGCGAAACTGAAATTACATATTAAAGGTAGTTATATATGCTTGTGATGCTACAGATACTTTTTCATCAAAATTGACTAGCCGGAAGTGCTAGTTTATTTAATCGATTTTACATTTTTACAATTTCCACGGCTCTAACGATTTTGATGAAAGCAGCCTAATTTTTTCTCCTTAATGCCCTTTAACTTTTAATATATGTAGTATATTACCGAGGAAATGCAGAGAAAAAATTAATGATGGAAAAAATATTTATTTTTGCATATCTCAAAAAGTATGCATTTTATCGGAAATTATGTATGAAATCAAATTAAAGGTAATTAACTTCTCTAAAACAAAAATTATCTAAATCAGATAAATACAACTTATCTCATAACGACAACAAGAGCATAGATGGAAAACCGAGCGCGTCCGAAAGGAGACGGATGTAACCAAATCTGCTCCAACCAAGCCGCCAACCTGTTGTCAGCAATACGCTATGCAATAATGTAATATAATAATTAAAAAGTAGAAATTTATCTTGATAATTTATACTTTTATGTGATTTAAAAGGAATTGGAATTGTACTAAAATTGTTGAAAAACTATTTTATTGTTTTATTGTGAGAGAATGCGGGAAGAAGTGACGCTGATGTTTATTTCAAATAATGTTTATGTGAGCTCTTTAAGATTATGTTAAAACGATTATTAAAGTTGTGTGATTCATGCGCCGCACCACATTTTTTAGCTTATAAGATGTAGTAATCATTCGTGAAATGAATGAGAGAAAACAACGATGAGATTCTGGTTAAATTGCATTTAAATATGTAGATTATAGAGAAAGAAACGTCATAATATATAGAAAAAAGATGTCCTATGAGCCTAGGAAAAAAGGATGAAGGTCCAATTAAAATTATTTACCAGAATAGTTGAATAATCTGAATACTTCACAAGATGGTATAATACAAAGATAGTTATCACGAAAACCATGTTTCTTAAGATACATTCAGGAATGAATTTGATAATAATAATACTTAATTTGGCTACACTTGGCATAATACTTTATTTGGCTACCCAAGGAAGGATTACATATGGGATATTTATGAATTATTTATATATTTCTGAAAAAGCTGCGTTTTCGGAAGACATAAGAAATTTCAGCAATTGATCTGAAAAAATTGACATAAAAAATCTGAATCTATTCCAGAAGTATCATACTCCTCATTTGAAGAAAAAAGAAAAACTTTATTCGTTGAAGAAGTTGTACAGAAAAATACAGACCAAATTTTTATTGCTATGGTCTTCCAAAATAATTTACACACACCAAATATAACGACCGATGGGCGTGTATTACCGGAGGCAGCTCAACTTTTACTCCATTAACATCCATACATTCTCCACTATTTATTCTTTTGATCAGCGACGCTGCTAAAACAATTCTTTGGGAAGAGGGAGCAAAATCTAAAATTCCCCAACAATTTTAACCGGATTTCCCAACAATAATTTCCTTTTCTATTAAAACAAAGCATTGCATCGATATAACTTCAATACCTGAACTTAAAATGTTTTAAATTTTACTAAATCTTTAAATAAGTTTTCGGAGTTTAAAGTGGATTCACAAATCTAAAATTCCCCAATGTCCGTTCCTGTGAGAAGAAATGAAAGAATAATATTTTCGACATGTAAAAATAATCAAAATTAACATTTCCTTTTGGGTCAGATCCTTTCTTCTCATTAGTTTCAGCATAAGAAAGTACGTCGCAATTCGAGAGGTAGGCGGGGATTCGTCATAAGTCACCCCCACCACAGGAATTTGAAAATGCAAAAAGTTAGGAAATTTTTAATTTAAGAACCAACTTCAAACTGCGAAAATTGTGGTTAAACATGTTAATTAAAGAGTTTATACAATTTAAAACCAATACCAATGCCTTTTAAGATATTGCAATTTTATCTATGAAATGCTGTATTTTAATGGAAAAGAAAATTATTGTTCTAAAATTATTGGAAAATTTTAGATTTCGCCTCCTCCCAATGAATTGCCTCAACGTCGCTGATCATATGCATAAAAGGCAGATTCACTAGGCGGGAATGCATGAATGTTTTTATTATTGCTTTATCTTAATTTATTTTATAAATTACTTTAATAAATTACTCAGTGGGTATGACTCAAGGTTCCTGGTTCGATACCGGCTGTGGCAGATAATTATTTATTATCTAGTCAGCCGTGGATCTGTCCTGTGGAAT
Organism: Rhaphigaster nebulosa; assembly: GCA_948150685.1. Taxonomy (NCBI): domain Eukaryota; kingdom Metazoa; phylum Arthropoda; class Insecta; order Hemiptera; family Pentatomidae; genus Rhaphigaster; species Rhaphigaster nebulosa. The sequence goes on along the minus strand of OX411311.1, from coordinate 74,064,966 downwards.
CGGGAGACCCTCTTGGGGATCATCCATTCTCTAAAAAGCGGGTACCCTTAATTGGGGAAAAAAGCCTGGCGGTTGAGCTGGGCCTCGGCCAAGTCACGCTCATGCACAGCCGTTGTTCGTACTGTTCTTACCGAATATTGAACACCCAAGACCCTTCACGGGTTGTAGTGGTACATGTTTTTTTTTTTAATTTGCTTCACTTATACTTACATTATTTTATATATTCCTTGCAATTGTACTGAGAATAAATGTATTTATTTCTTCATATTTATAATTACCTTAATATCAAATTTTGTTGATTTTTAAGTAGATTATCTGATGATGTCTAACTTATATAGTAACACGACTTATTTTTGAAGCTTTACAATTATATCTTTAGAAACTGCAAATATTATTATTCGTTTTTCATAAAATGAATGAATTGCTACTGCCAACCTATTTCCTTCCAACCCCTGCTATCGTAACAATACAATGTGGCACTCTTGCTAAAAAAAATTGAATGTGTCGCAACGGAGACACTGATTGAATCCTTAAAAACTTCGAAAAGATTTTTCAAATAGGACAACGATTTATACATCTGTGTGAGAATAACTGGCAAGAAGAATTGGTATCGTCTCTAAAAATCTAAAATAATACTGCGATAAATTATACACCTCATTACGTCATCTATAGATTCCTTGGGTCTTATAGCATTAAGGAAATGGGCACTTTACACTTAATGTAGGATGGGAGTGGAGGTACGAGAATTATTACTCTGCAATAAAGATGGACGATCAACTCCAGGACTGAATCAAAAAGTGATTTAACTTTTTACTGAATGAGTGATTCACTGATAAGAGGAAAAAAATGACAGATCTTCTTAGTCATGACCCTCCGTTCATTAATATTTATAGATTCAGAGTTGTAGATCTTTTACTTTCGTCTCTATGTCAGATATTTTAGTGAATCATGAAAAAGAGAGTCCATTATATTCATAGGGATTATCTGTGATTTATTAATAATTAATAAATAGATTATAGCTGCCGCGCGCTCAAGAGGTATAAATACTCTAGACTATGAACAGATAGGGAATATATTTTGATCAGCAGTAAGTAATAAATATCAACTATATAAATAAAATGTATAAAACATATTGAGATGTAAGAGAAAAAGCTCAAAATTATACATAAATAATTGTTAAGACATAAATGGCAAAATCAAAAACAAGAAGCCAAGAGTCTCAAAAATTACAGAAAAAAAAAATTCATCTGTCGAGATTTCGCCAGTTCCGGCATCATCAGGACAGAGGAGAAAAAAAAAAGAAAAAGTTTTTCGAGTATTTCATTTATTTACGATCGGCTGTTTGTAACTTAACTTGCCCAGCTGTTGTCATGTGACCCCCCTTTTCCCTTAGTATGTGTCTGGTTGTCTTGGTTTGGGGTACTGTCTCTAGTTAGTGGCTTTTTGACTGTGGATGTGAGATGTGCTGCATTTTGTTCTTTATGATGCAGTTATTTTTGTGCATTTTGTGCAGTTATTTTTCTTTCTATTTATTAATTTTTTTTAAATTTATTAATTTATTGTTTCTTTCTCTTCTGTCCTAAATTGGCGAAATATCGGCAGGTGATTTTTTTTTTTCGGTTATTTTTGAGACCCTTGGATTTATATAAATCATCAAGAGCAGTCGATGGAAAACACATGGCAGGAAGACTGGAGCCGACCAGAAAGAAACCGAAGGGTATGCTCAGAGTCTGAGCTGGAGCCGACCAGAAAGAAACCGAAGGGTATGCTCAGAGTCTGAGCTGGAGCCGACCAGAAAGAAACCGAAGGGTATGCTCAGAGTCTGAGCTGGAGCCAGAAAGTTGTTGGTTGAAGAACAATCCGACATTTAGCTTCAAAACGGCGACCGATTAGAGATTTCATACACCCATAACTTGGCCATTTATGAAGATGGAGGAAATCATATAGTGTTGTGGAATCAGTATACCAAGGCCTTTTTAAAAAAAAAAAAAGTATATATATAGTATATATAGTAATCGTCATAAGTTCTTAATAAGGAGTTGGTAGGAGGGTGCAGTCGAAGATTAAGATACTAATATTTATTTTTGCCAACGTTTCGGCCTCAGTTTTAGACCATCATCATGGCAGAGATGCGTACAGCGAGAGCGTTATAAATCCTTGTTATGGTCATCGAGAATTTATTAAGTTTCCTAGAAAATATTAAAAATCGATATTGGACCTTTACTAGCAGAGATATAGCGTAGAGAATTTTATAGACATCTCCCGGATACATTCAAGGTGCTCATTATTTGAAAGATAATTTCATTGCCTAAAAAGCTAATCATAAAAAAAAAATCTTAATCGGAGTAATATTAGCGAAGATACAGCAAACATATTATGTATTAGACTTGAAATCGAAGCGATAAGGAAAGTAGTGCGAGTGGACACAACAGATGTTTTTGATATATAATTATTTCGAAATGATATATCGTTGTTTAATAATTGTCAGCATTTTATGTAAGTTGTGCAGGGAGAACTGCTTTAGTAGATAAAGTAATTTCAATGCCTTATCGGTAATATGTATTTTTTACAGACATGTTTTTATTGTTGTAATAATGATTGGCAATAACGTTTTCGTTAGCTCTGAGCCTGGGTCTATTCCCAGACCATCTATTCCATTCTCAAGGGGCTTGAGATCTGAATAATTAGGTTAGGACAGACCATTGCACCGCCTCGGGCCGCAATGTCTGTTAGGTTGGTAACTGATCGTACCGCAGCAAACCCTGGCTAACTTAGATAATTCACAAGGCATGTTGCACCATAGGTACATATTAGTAAGAGTCATGTAGTAACGTATGGGATCATCTATCTTCATAACGAGGCTTTATGCAGCTATTATTCCAAACATTACTTTACTTTAACTTAGTTATTTAAGACAAGTTGGAACAGCAGTAATAGAAATTAAATAATAATAATTAATATAAAGGCTGGTTTAATCGCTTAGGTACACCCGTTTTCAAATATTTTTCGGGAATTTTCTAAAACCACTCGTTTTTAAAATATCTTTGTTATTATAGTATGTATATGTGAATGGCTTTCGATGCGTTATTCATAACTGGATGACTGGATTGCCTTACGGAAGCATAGAATGCGTTAAATCGATACGTAATAAAGTATCATTCATATCACTTGAAAAGGTGGAAGTTAGTAGGCGAGAGGTCAGGCAAATAGGGTGGATGCTCAAAGCCCAACTTGTGAAGTCGTCGCAGCATTGGTTGTGGAAGATCTGGTTGGTCATTATCGTGGAGAAGGATTGACCCTTTCCGATTTATCAATGCTAGGTAAAGAGGTTGCAACTTCCGATGTATGATATCAATTTCTTGACAGTACTAGTTGGCAGTGATAGTCACGCCATGATTTTGGATAATACTGACAGCAGATTACCATACTGCGACGATAACATTTTTCAAGTATCAAAAAGTATCATTCATGTCTGGAGTAATTTTTTTTAATATAGGAAATCATTTGCATATCGATAATTTTGAAGAATCTTGACCGATTCAAAATTTGTCGAACCATTAAATACATTAAATAAAATACTATTCCTGACTTTTTATTACTTCCTTGTACGAAGTAAAGGAAGTATTGTAATCGCGAAAATTTTCGGTATTCAGATTTCAATGGAAATATCCATTTTGACCATCCCTGAATCCATTTTGACTAGTTTCGTCGTGACGTCTATACGTACGTTCGTACCTACGAGCGTATCTCGCATAACTCAAAAACGGTTTTCCATAGAAAGTAAAAATTTCGTATTTAGGATTATTATATAATCTAGTTGTGAACCTCCTTTTTTGGTCACTGCATGATTACCGGAAGTGGTATTTTACTTGAAGGTCATTTCTGATTTTCATCAAAAATTATATTAAAATATAATAAAAAACTTCTCAAATTAGGTATATAAGACTTACATATTAATATAAATAATATAATAAATTTTGTTAACATTGGCTGACCGAAAGTGGTACTTTACTTGAAGGTCATTTCTTATTTTCATCAAAAATTATATTAAAATATAATAAAAAACTTCTCAAATTAGGTATATAAGACTTCCATATTAATATAAATAATATAATAAATTTTGGTTAACATTGGTAGACCGGAAGTGGTGCTTTACTTGAAGGTCATATTATACTTTCATCAAAAATTATATTAAAAAAAAAAGAAGTAAAATATCTCAAATTTGGTAAATAGGACTTTTATATCGATATGTATGTCTTTACCAGATTTGGTTAAAATTGGTGATCCAAAAAGGATACTTTACGTGAAGATCATATTAAACACATCAAAAAGTATATTAAAATTCAATAAAGAAATCATATGTTTCGGTAATAAAGGCTACAAACGCAATTTGGTTTCCAATCCAATTAAATATTTTTAGTACTTGTCTTAAGTGTTAAAATTTATTGTAAAATACTGGTTTTTCTCCCCATTCCTGAGATGAATAAGTCTGCAATAGGAGAATATGATATAAGTTAAGTGGGTTTCCCCTTAAAATGTCGAAACTGTCGATTGCGTTATCTAGTGATATTGGCAGTTTTAATGTTGTCACGGAACGCGAAGAAATCTCTTGGAAATTTCAGTTATCATGAGACCTCCAGAAACAAGAGTGTGTGTGTCAATAGATGGATGTCGTGACGCCGAGTTTTGTTTTTGAGATTCCGAAATATTCGGAAACTAGTAACCAAATTGAGGATCACTTTTTGAGCCACCGATTTATAGTTTAATAGGCGTACAAGGAAGTCATGTGTTGCCCACATCAGATATTTTTCATTGCTGGAATTTCAAATTATAGAGAGTTGGTTGGGTAGATATAATTAAACAATATTATTTTTTTTTTAACTACGTTATTATCGTAGTGATAACAAATACTTGGATGTAACTTGGTAATAAAAATATTGGACTGACTTCTTGTTAAAAAAAAATAAATAAAACAAAGCATTTTATATATTATAACCCATTATATAAAGTTCTATTGTATATATATTGTTACCATTGTAGATTTTTATTTATTTCTTATTATTAGACTTAAATGTTTTACTTGGTATTTTAATGCTTTGATTATTACACTTGTTTTTGATTAATAAACACTAATTAAATGTATCTCAATTTAATTCATAAATATTTATTGAGTCCATTCACAAGGCTTTACTTTATAAAACCCACTACAAATATTATTCCCTGTATCTTCCGCAATATTGGCCCCGTTCATTTTTCTGGAGAATCAACTTCGAAGACATTATAATAATCTTTCAAATGAGCATCTGGAATGCTCTGTGGAAATATATAGGTTTCGAGTTATTCGAATTACTGAATAAAGTGAACTGGTTTCCATGCCCAGAATACTTTAAAAACATGGCTATAAAGTCCAATACGCTGTATCTTTGCTAATACTGGTCCGATTTAGATGATTCTTCTTTTTTTTTTTTTGTCTTGTAGAGAATTTTATTAAATTTAAAACTATCATATACACAATTTTCTTTTTGCATACTTATTGAGTTCTGCGCAAATAAAGTTTTCTCGTTAAAACTTTTTTCTTGGGGTGTACAATATATATGGATTGTTAAAGGTATTTGAGGAGAATACTTTGGTGTATGCATATGCATATAAATAGTAACCATATTATATTAAAATAAAATAAAGTAATAGTATGATGGTGTTTATGTACATACCAGTTTTCATTTTTATTGGAAATTGGCAATATTCCATTCGATTTTGACACTTAGTGCCATTAGGTGTTTATGGTTAATACTGATAAGCTAAAAGACCCAAACTCCAAATTATTTTTCTAAATATATTTTAGTAGTGTACCCGAATTGGTCTGAATATTTCACCAATATCGATTTTTATGACATTAGAAAGGTGTATTTTTTAAATCAATGCGGATACATTACAAAAATGTATTTAGAAAAAGCATTCGAAGTTATGGCCTTTTGAATTATCAGAGTAGGATAATTCATACTGGACAAAAAAAATAATGGAACATTATCAAAAATATAATCTGTATCTCCAGAAAACAAAGAATTACTAAAAAAAAAAAAAAAAAAAAAAAAAAAAAAAAAAAAAAAAAAAAAAAAAAAAAAAAAAAAAAAAAAAAAAAAAAAAAAAAAAAACGAAACAAAAATAAACATTGACAGAAAAATATTGTCAGATTGTAATAACAATAGTAATAAAAGGCTAAGCGGAGCCGAAGGTTCGATGCTGATACCACTTGCTGTTGACGAACCTCCGTCCAACGACTACGTCCATACCCAAATCCATAAAATCACGTTTGACGCAATCCAGCCACTATCTTTTCGGTCTACCCCTCGGACGCTTACCAGTCGGCTTTTCGTTTATTGACTGTTAATGATTCGTTCATTACTAAGCCTAACAACTTTACAAGCCCATCTGAATCATCGGGATGCAATCATCTCAATTATATTAACAAGATGCATGCTACACAATTCCTCGTAGAGTAATCATTCTAAACTCCTCAATGGATTCATCCTTTGTCAGATATAAATAAATATTACAAGAAATATGCTTATATATAATTAATTACAAAAAATAAGCATTATATTGAAAACCCGAGGTCGAATTATAGTGGGAACCAGTGAAACAGATATCAGGTAACATTGTGGGACAGGATTGGTGGCTCCTGCAATATGTTATGGCACAACATCATTGGAATTATCTGTTCTACAAATTTTTGGTAAAAATGTCCTAGGACAAAAGTTTTTTTTTTATTTGTTTATATTAATCTTAGCCCAATTGGATATTATTTATAATTTAGTCGTTTCAGTTAGATTGGCGTGAGCTGCCAGTGATAAATAACAGGAGCTCCATTAAAACTTTATATTCCGGCTTGATTCCCTGTTATATTTTATCAGATTCCAACTTGATTAGAAACTGTGGGTGTCTCATTACTATAACGAACCTCATTGCCTTGATTCGAATTGGATACGGTTCTTTTAATAATTTTTCGTTTTTTTCAATTGAACTGGTCATAAGTTGAACGTCGCAGTGGTAGACAGATGGATTATCAACCGAGGGGACTGAATTTCACCCAATAATGGGATAAATATAAAACGAAATTGAACCTCGTTATGGGATATTGTAATTTCACGTCAGTAAAGGGGATGGATATGGATGCCTCTTTGAACTTCAATCGTCAAACTCTACGCATTTTTTATTTTAATTTTTGCATTTCCATCCATTGGGTTGAATAAATCGTCGTAAATAAAAAGTTTGTAAGTCGAAAAATAATTCTCCTGTGAATTGCGATCATCTTCCAAGCTTTCTGTGAATATTTATGTTATTTATTTGAATATTTTTTGTGTATTTGAACTGAAGATGAATGTATAACCGAAACTAATTTTCAATGAAACAAAATTATAGAAGTGGCAAATAATTTATCAATCGCTAATTTCTGCGAATAGTGTAGACGTTGGTAATTCACTCCTCTTCTCCATTACTCTTAAAGGCATAGAGCTTTGAGTAACCAACTTATTCCTTATGACCATAGAAATAACTCAGGCCAACAAAAAAATTTTTTTTTAAACTTTTTTAACTTTAATGGTTGATCTTTATAGATTTTTATGTGCTGAATCTAAATCTGGCCTTAGTTTTTTTTGTATCACCCATAGCTTTCCGTAGGTATCAGGCTCATCAAATATCCTAATTTTTTAAACTTCTGTAACATGTTAGCTACAATAGAAACCTACTCTGGGTCTTTTTCATTTTCCAAGAACTTTGTAACGACTTGCTTGAATGATACCCATGCTTCTTTCTCATTTAAGGTCATTCTGGATTCAAAGTTAACATCAAACATCATTTTTTTTAATGTCAGGTCCGACAAAGACGACTTCTTTTAGATTAGCTTCTGAAATGCGTGGAAACTTTTGGCAGAGATACTTGAAACATGGTCCATCTTTAAAAAAAAAAAGCCTTTACAAATTGTTTCATGAGGCCTTAGACTGAAAGCTGTTCAATTCTTTAAAAATCGCTTAATTTAATAAATTTAATTATAAAATGTGAAGAAATTGTGGGTGATACAGCTTTTTTAATATCATATTTGGATTGAGCACCCAAAAAACTATCGGAATAATGTATTTTCAGTACAAACGTTTTTTCATCGTTGGCCTGTGAAGCTGTTCAATTGTTTAAAAATCACTTAATTTAATAAATCTAACTATAAAATATGAAGAAATTGTGGGTGATAAAGCTTTTTTAATATCATATTTGGATTCAGCACCCTAAAAACTATAGGAATAAGGTATTTTCAGTAAAAAAGTTTTTTCATCGTTGGCCTGTGTAATCAAAAGCCTACCAAAAATTTAGGTTTAAATAATGACGTGTTTAAATAATTTCAACACTACAATGAATCGTAGTTTTATCAAGCAAACAACAAAGTTACTGAAATAGTTTTAGGAATTTCTATTTATAGAATAATAAAATAATAATTGCATTAGTTCAGAAGGAAAATAAAGATCTGTGAAAATATCAATGCTAGGATATGATGGAGAGAGAAAAGCATCCAACTGTGCAAACTTCTATCCTTATATTTTCTGTCAGAAAGGTCCTTCAACCAACTCCTTTTCAGACTTTTTCATTAAGGCTATGTCAGGTGTGGCCACGTCTTATATGAATATCGTAGCATTTCTTATAAATAATACTCGCCAGATTAATTGTAAAGTGCATTCTAATAATTGTACTGTTTCTTTAATTTCAATTAATGTTATTTTTTTTCTTACTGAAAATTTCGAATTGTATTTTATCTGTCCTCTATACATATATAAGGTTTTTTTACGTATCGATTTCGTTTCAGACATTTTTGTAGTCGAGTCGATGATGTGTGTGTTATTTTGAAATGTGGACCCATGAAATCGTTCATCAATCTAAAGTGATGTCCATAAGAAAACAAGTTTAACCGGTGGAAAAGTTTATTTATAATGTTAAATAAAAAAATAAAAAAACAGCAATATATTAAATTATTTTCAGTTTCGCGAAATATAATTAGAATGATAACCAATGTAATAAACGAAATATAAATTTTATGTTTAAGATTTTTTCTCAGCACCTAATACCTGCAGTTACTTACAGGACTCTTTGATTAAAAACAATTTATGCCCAGTATTTTTTTTTCTTTTTTTTTAGGATTTGATGCGCCTGGATTAAGCCCGATTTAATCAAAATAATCTCTCATAAGCCGCATATTTAGCGTAGATGGACGCTACGCTAAATACATGAAGGTGAAATATTAAAAAACATAAATCTTTATTTTTATCATCAACGAAATACCATAAAACTTTGAATAAGAAAAAAAGAAGCTGAATAAGACAAAATTCAGTCGACTACCGCCAAAGAGTTTTTTTTTTTATTTTTCCTTTTCCTAAGTTTTTTTAATGCGTTACTCCAACTGGGTTTCGTGCGTTGAATTTAACTCTAAATAAATGAATGCGAACTAAGACTTAATCGATTTTGATTTTATTGGGTTCACTTAAGTTTATTCCTCATTTAAATTTTTATTGCTCTTTTAATTCAGTGAGACGTCTAATTATTTCATGCTAATCGTAATTTTATGCTAACATATTTTTTCAACCGTTAACCAGTGCACCTGGTATTTATTCAAACTACGAAGAAAGAAAATCCTCAACGACCAAATATTTCCAAATAATTTTTCTCTTCCCTAATACTCTGACACGAGAACAAAACACAGTATTCCACTATGAGTGAAGCACTTGCAGATGATGAAGAGAAAATTAAAAATATAATTAAATTTATGAATGCTATAAAAATTGTTCATGTAATTTAATTAGTGTATTTATAATTGTGAAAATTTAGCCACCCCTGTATATAACTCATCATTATAACATTGTATTTAATTCATGATTTAATTATTAATTAAGCCGCTAATGAATCGCCTGGCTAGATGCGGGATGTTATAAAAAATAAATAAATAAACTCTTCCCTAACATTAATTATTACATGCCAATTCTATTCAAGCAAGCACGGATATTTTATTTTATTAATGTATATTTCTTGTGTTTAGATATGTATATTCTATAATCCATGTTTTCTATAATTCTTATTCTTTTTTATTCTGTTTCTGATCAAACCAGCACATGCTAGATCAGAGCGGGGGAGGGGAGGGGGGCAAAAACTGCTAGATTTGAATCCTGAGAGGAAACGATCAAATAAAGTTATAAGTGCTGAATTGATTTTATCAGTACTTTACAGTGAGGTTAAGTCACATAGGTACTTATTGCACAATAGCTACTACTTATTAATTATAAGTGGCTTAAAGTAACATGGTTTGTCTAATGATAAAGTGATGTCTAGTTTTAATGATTGTATAGGGCTAATTTATGAAATCACACTAATTTCTCCTAATGAATAAAAAAAATCCTTGGTATTAATTACGTATGCTTATATTAAAATCACAGTTTAATTATTATTATGCAGGCTTATTGCTTATCCAAATAATTATGTATCTTGTTATTTCAAAAGGTGGAAATGTTTAACTATATTGGCAGTATGTTTTGATTGTATAAATCAATATATATCATTTAGCTTTAACTGCCTTCACAACGCCTGACTAAATAATTTAGTTAAATAGATTTTCTTTTATTCTTCTTGTATCTTTTTTAATATTTAGTTCTTTGAACCGACTTTATTCTTGAGTGTTGGAGCTTTTATTTATTAAATTTTCAACAAAGTAACATGATGCTACACATGTTCAAAATTGAAAATATAATCGATCAATCCTTAGCCTAGATCCGAAAGAGAATATCATAAGCTCAAAAACAATAAACCAACGGGAGGAACTGAGTGCGGACAGGGGTTGGAGGAGATATATGGCAGGGTAGGTCTGTGACGAGGTGGGCAGTGATTGATGTAGCAGTTCCCTGGATCAGTAGCAGTCGAGCAAAAAATATCAGTGAAAAATCGTCAGCCAATCAACGTCCGCTAATGTTCTGTCACATTATTCTCTCTGTTATCAGCTCTTTGCGACTAACTGTGTTTGCTGGAGTTGTTAATTGCGTGTCACTTATTACTCGTGTAAGATATATTTAAACAAGTAAGGAATGATAAATATATATATATATATATATATATATATATATATATATATATATATATATATAAAACTTATGGTCTTCTCAGCACAAAAGACAAAAAAAAAGGGAAAAAGGGTAGAATAAACACTCTCGAGAACTGATTAAACACTGATTCTATTTGCCTATCAAGCCTCTATATATAGTATTACTATTGTTTACATTTGTACATTTAGGATTAACCGTTATATCATGCCTGATCATACCATAACTCCTCCCCTCCCTCGCCAGTTTTTGAACGGAATGCTAAAAAAGGGAAGAACAGTTTGCATCACGCCCGAGATGGAAGAAAATGTTAGGGAATGCATGCTGCAAATGCAGAGAGAACCGGTCCTCGCGGTCCCAGATTTCGCTAGACCATTCTCAGTCACCACGGACGCGAGTGGAGAAAATTCGGCATTTATGGTGGACGGAAAAAAACGGCGCGGATAGGACATTCAATCAGTGCACGCTGATGGTGGAAACCGTTCGGAATCCGGCACGATAAAGGGAGGTAACGGTCGCCCACCACCAGGGTAAGGGTTTTGTTAGTCACGTACCGAGGTGCATCTGTAATGAATCGTAATATTTTCGATTGGAAAGTTTGGAGTTTTTGTAATTGGGGCATTTTAGCTATACCGAATATCTTTGAGCAGTATGTCCATTTGGGTTTAAGTAAGTATGCGTATGGTATTTAGTTTCTGTCTCAGTTTAATTTGTAAATTGAAGATTTATAAAAAAGTGAGTAAAGTAGTTTGAGTCGTTTCATTTATTAAAATTGTATATTATGTAATTTTTTTTTGAAACTTTTTATGGAATTTTATTGATAAAATTATTATATATTTTATCTTTGGATTACTTGAGGTCCTCCTTTTAATCTATGAATGATTATTCATTTAAAAAAAAAAATTGAATAAATTTTTCTACTATTTTGCCTCGAGGTAAAGGAACACACAATAGTGTTAATTTATATATTTCTCATTGTACGTAGCATTTAATATCCCAGTATTGTTGAGTGATTCAATTCATTGACCAAATCTCATTAATGTAGTGATATGCAGATTGACACGCCCAACAATGGGGAGATATTAGATGCTGAAGAGGGGATAGAGTATACTCGAAACCTTCAAAGAGAAATATAGAAATTAACACTATTGTATATTCTGTGACCTTGTAAATAATGAAAGGTCAACAATTGGAACAAATTAATTTATGAGTCTGTGTTCTCATCAGGTCCTACGAAGTCAATGGGACCCTCTCTCTTGGAAAAGTCATTTAAGCATTTACTAATTATTTGACAAAATGTTTTTCTTCGTATTATTTATTAAATGTTTGTTTCTTCTTTTTAACAGTGAGAGTATTTCTTCGTCTGGTACAATCCATCTCATTTTAATTAGATTTAAATTGGTTCTTCCCTTAGAGCTTGACTTTGTCTGTACAAACGTTTGTCCTTGCAGTTGTATTCCAGGAAGAAAATAAATTGAAGACAATTGAGAAAGATCTGAGAAAGGTTAATTATTTTTGGATTTAAATTTCCTTTCGAAGATCTCTCTGAATCTCTGATTTTATTTCGATAAGAAAAAAAAAATACACTCATCACGTGCCTCAACTTGGCAACATTAGTAAGTTTGTTTCTTATTATTTAATTGTTTCCATTTATTTCTCTGAAATTTTTACGCGATTTCGATCGGGTGAAGAAATTTACAATAATTATTTAAATTAACATCCAAGAACTCAATTTTTGTCGTTATAATTTTTAACTGCTATAAATTAAGTCATTATAAATTTCGATCATAAACAGCCAACCAACTTAAAGAAGTTATTATAAACAACGGATTATATAAAAGAAGAATTTTCGTTCTAAGTCCGCACTAAGTCCCTTAACACCCCTATCGAAACTGCAGGGAATAAAGGAGGCACTTGGTCTTTTGATAAGGTCTGGATAATGCCCGGAGGTTGCTGGGATTAGGAAATAGCTGCGGAAGAGGAAAAATAAGGAAAAGAAAAGGGGGTTTAAGAGTATTGGGATATTGATCAATCGCTCTCCAACGGCCAAAGCGTCGGAAAGGGGTGCTTTAGGAAAAATAGAATGGATCGGATTGGAGTTGATAACAACCAATCGGAAGGCTGGTTACGAACGCTTACACTTTTGTTAACTTCCGTCCGGTGGTTGGAAAAATTTTCGGTCTCTTCTACTCAGGAGAATACTTTGAGAGACTTATTTATTTCATTTTTTTAACAGAACCTGCTTTTCTAGCTTAAGGATTTATCTGAAGGATCTAAACTAGGTAGATAATTTTTTGCTTATATGTGAAATGCGCTAAAAGTTTTCATGAATAAAAATCATTTTATTTACACATGACGTTTCGCCTCTACCTCAAATACTAAAAGGCTTAATGCATTGACCTAAAACTCATATTTCTCAATGTTCGCTATGGTATGAACATGCCAAACCAAGGAAACCGTGATCAAGTGCCATTGGAATCTTGGCTTAGGATAAATACTTAAAAACAATTTCTAATGTTAAACAAATAAACACATTTTATAAGAAGTTTTAAGAATACCGGTATTGGAGATACAAATAAATATATATTTAGAGAATTTATTTTCACGAAATCCACATTATAGTGGACATGTACTAACATAGTCAGTAGCCCTTTTTTTTTTACTTACATGAATGTTTTGTTATTTCATTTTATTTGCCAAATCTTTAATTGAAGCCCTGGCAAGTTCGCTATTATCATGAAAGTTATAAAGATTATCTGATTCTTTTATGTAGCAATTCAGAAACTTTTGTGTATTTTTTTTTTTATCGATTTAAATTCAATTGAAATACAAACGCACAATTGTCCTGTTATTAATTAGTTTTATTGTATTAGTTCTTTTGAATTTTTCCTACAGAATAGGGCCCTGATTAATATTTCGCCGTAAGACGAGGAGACTTATTACATACCAGGTTATCTACTTGGAGACATCTCCGAAGGTTGAAAAATGATGCTTTTATTATACAGGGTGCCCTCCAAAAAAAGTTAGCCCTTGGAAATTTAATTTTCAATCACGTGAATTTCTATCCGTTTTTTTGATAAAAGGCGTCGTTTCTTCACTTGTCAAAAAACGATTTTTTTTATGTTTTGTGTCTGAAAACTACCAGAATCTTCAGTTTCTGACCCATCACACAGCAACTTTTTTGTTTAGCGTTAAATTTTCTATAAAACCCCGAGGGTTATTCTTTTTGGGGGACATCCTGTATAGAAGTGGTTATTTTATCTCCGATAGCACTGAACACATAACTTTTTTTTTTCTTTTAATTCATCTAACAATCGTAATTTTGTCAAGAAAATAATTAATCGGATAAAAAGATATTGAAGATGAGAAAGAAGGGGTTTGTGAGGAAGCGGATAAAGGGAAGCTGGAGGATCAGTTTAGGGCCTATCTGCCTGCGGTCAAGAGAAACGACCCTGGCAACGAATAGCCGCAGCGATAAGAAACTGGCTGTAAGAGCTCTGGTATCAGTCTTCCATCTCTGACTGATCTAAGCTAATGCTACAATTGCTTTCGATAAGGTCAGCTACGTGTGGCTATTGTAAAAGCATTAATGTATCATCCTAGGGTTAATAATAGGTTATCAAATAAAATTTATGTTTTTGAAATTATAGTTTTAATAAATTTTCGTACCATCTAATGGTAATTTAGTAAAAGTTATTATCAATTAAAACATTGAAAATTTAGAAATCATGTACTAAATCCTTATTTTTTTTATCATATATTTTAAATATTATTTAAACTGTCTTCTTTATATTATATTATTTATTTATATGTGCATATATGGCAATATAAATATTTGCAGTCTAAGGTAAAGATGTGGGTTACATTGATATATAGCAGCATTGTGGTTTTAATGATTTAATGGTTATGATTTATATTATGAATGCATTATTAACCTGTTTCAGAGGGTAGGACACCCGACATGATAAAATAATCATTGGCAATTAACAAAATCTATTGATATATGGCTACATAATATATATCAGGGCTCCAAAATAACTGTGCACTTTTATTTTGAAAAAGTTCTTGTTATAACTTACACAGTTTATTAGGAATGTATTATTAATGAATGAAATTCGTTCTAAAAAAAGTCATAGATTTCTAAAAATGTGTGATAAGGGAACAGAATACAAAATCACTCCCTCTTCTTAATTTCAGGTAAAAATCATTATTTATTATTAATATTTTTTCTGTTAAAATCTTGTTTATCTTCATGGCCGTTTACTATGAAATTGTAATTTATTTTAACCAATATTGAGTTTTTTTTATAACAAAAATGTTTAAAAAAATATTTGAATACATGCATCAATCCCTTGATTTACAAAATAAAAATGGATTGAATCGTGCCAAGGTACAGTCATCTACAGATAAAATCATGTTAGCTCAACTGGAAAAATATGATGTGATTACAACTTTAAATAAGACATAATGATACATTTACGCCAGCATGTTTCCTGAATAAATCGAATATGAATATGAAAAGGAATTATCCAAAGTAGGGAAAGCAGGATGAATGTAAGGGCTTGTAAAAGAGGATTTACCAAAGGACTAGACAGGAAGCTGGGATTGTGCTGAATGGCGCGAGCTTGTAAACACATCGCTCGGAGGAGTTGAATAAAAACCTCATTCATTTATTCATTGGCCGGAATATAAAGGTCCCAACGGTGAATAGCAGGCGAATAACTGCACTCCAATATTCCTATTTTTTTTTTTTTTTCCGGGACTTAACCCAGAAGAATAAGTCCCGTTTGTCACCCACTCTTTTCAATAACGCACCTTCTGAACAAACACTAGCTAAAGCTCTATAGGGAAAATAAATTGATATATTTTTTTCAATGTAATATTGAAAATGCCCTGTTATTTATTTAATTTTAAGCCATATTATAAAGAGCAAACATATATATTTTCTACTTATTCATTCTAAAACGGGTTTTACAGGTTTATTAATTATTTTTTTCCCGTGAGAGTAAATCAGTTATACATATACTCATGAATATATACATATTACATATTTTTAACAGTCAAAATAAAAAACGCTGCAAATTATTACACAAAGGTTTATTATTTCCACTTTGTAATATTTCAAAAATATCTATTCTGTCCAAGTAAAAAAAAATAAGCAGTAGACACCAAAGGAAAAGAAATTTGAAGCTTTTCACAAGATGATCGCCGAGAGAATACTGAACTGGGAGTGTTAAATTAAAAAACTCTGTCAATGCATGTAGGCTGTGATGTAAAATGATACAGAGGAAATATTTGATGTGCATTTCAGTATTTGCATTTCAGTTACAAGAGGACAATGCAAACTGAGGTGAGAGAGGTTTATGCTTAGTAAAATTTGTATCCATCAGATTTGGGTTGGAATAGACCGATGTCAAAAAAAAATGAAATCACTAAATTGGTTCCCGAGGTCCACTTTTCACAGAACTACTGGTTATTTACAAATAAGTAACATTTAAAATGAAGGTATGACGATGATTTAATTTATTTTGGAAAATAAAGTCAATGACTATTATTAAGAGACACGAATTAGATGGGAAACAAAAACACCCAGGCTTAATTGCAGCGCGTGGAAGGAGAAATCTAAACAAGGAGAGCGACCTGAGCACTAATGAGGGAAAAATATCCAGCCAATCCCGGAGCGATATTGACCCTCCTTAATGGGCTCACTGTTATCTTGTCTTCCCTTAATTTCCATAGGAAAGGGCTGGGCCTCGCAGATAAAGGGAAGGTCCTTCATCCGAGCCCTAAATGGGCCCGGGATAAATTGAACTCTAGAAGAAATATAACGTTCCGTTCTTCCGAAGAGAGTCCATTAGGGAGTGCGACTGGAGGGCCATCGTAATCGAAAGCTTCTTCGCTGTCGTCCGAGTACAATCGATTTTACCAGCAAACTTTCCACTATTAAAATTATGCGGGTAATCATTCTTCAGACAAGACAATCTTGTCCGGCATGTCCTGCCGATGTCCTCCTTCCTTTAAGTTATGGCACATCAGATTAAATTGAATAACCTTTTACGACCGGCACTCGGTAATTTGAAACTCAAAGGACCAGAGAAAAAATTTCAAATTACCCAGAGTTCAAGATAATTAGTAGTAAGTCTGTTTACCAATACGTAACAAATACGTAATAGTAAGGTGCTATCGCCTGTTTTCTATAACCATAACCATCATATTTACAACATATTCATACTATTTATATTGCCTTTTAACTGTTAGCTACAACAATAGGAATTTAAATACTCAAGATAGAAGAAGGAAAAAATTCAAATGAACGAGTATGATTGACATACATGTGTACTAGTATGAATACAACGTGATCTTTATTTATAAAAACTATGGATAAAGTAGATGCAGTGGTATTGGTAAAATACCGAACTGTTTTGCAACACCTTTTTTCAAAATTCTATACTCTATCTCTTCAATAACAATCCTTTTTGATTTATTGAAACTTGTTGTTTCTATAGCTCATTACAATTTCACATAATCAAAAATACGGTTTGAATTAAAGATATATGAAAGAATACTGCAAACAAATTATATCATTTAACGACAGGTAAAAAATATGTTCAAATCAATTACAGAAGTGGAGAACTTCAAATTATTGTGTTGGGGAGTCCTGACTTCAAGTCATAAAGTATTGGCAAGCTAGATGCCATTGCAACAACTTCAAATTACTGTGGGGATCAAAATACATTGATTGATTTTTTTTCAATTTATAGAGTATTTTTCAAAGGTCTGAGAAAATTAGTTCAAATCATCGAGTGTCAAATTATCAGAAGTCAACTGTACCATGTTGCAAAATTGCGTATTGTGGTATTAAGTACAACTAAGGTCCATCTCGAGAAAGGCATATATAATCTAAGAAGGTCTGCCCGTTGCACCGTTGGTCTTGGTTGATCTCTGGAATCCTGTGGTTACACATTTATGTATTGCTTCATGAAAACCACGTTTTACAACCAACGAGAGGGTTGGAAAGCACTTCCGAACGATCCATGCTTTGTTTATGACAAGTTGATCTGTAAAAAGACCTCATTCAGGTACTCCTTCTTCTTCTTCTTTGCTCTCCTCTTGTGTCATTCCTAGCGTCGAGGAGCCTCAATAAATTGCAGCCATTCCTCCCTGTTCCTACATAGCTTGAAGGTTTTGCTTCTTTTCCCTCCAATCCTCTGGATATTCTGCTGAGACGTCCTCGCCGTCTTTTCCCAGAGCTTTTAAAACTTTCTTTGGTTCTCTTTCATCCTCCATGCGGCACACGTGGACAAACCACGTAAGCTGTCGGGATTCGAGTGTGGTCTTTAGTTCTTTCACCTCAAACTGTTCTCTTATTCGTACATTTCTTCTACGCAATCCCTTATTGTCTTAACAACCGCTCTCCTCAGAAACTTCATTTCGGCTGCAGTAATGTGTCTGGCTTACTTATCAAGCATTACCCAGCTTTCGATTCCAGATGTAAGGGTCGGGAGATATACAGATTTATATAAGTGCCTTTTTGTCTCCATACCTACTTCTCGGAAACCAATTATACTATTGCAAATCTGATAATAAACTTGATTGGCTTTAGAAATTCTGTGTTATCTCTGGGTCAATCTTACCGGAGGAACTTTTTACGGTCCCTAAGTAGGTAAACTCCGACACAATTTCTAATACCTCCCCATTGCAAATAAGATGAACGTCCTCTTGATGTTCTCGGGACAGAACTAGAACCTTGCTCTAAGAGGCGTTAATGACCTTTCCTTTACGGAGTTGCTCTTCTTTCCATTATTTTAGGGCTTCCTGCATCCTTTCTGGGGAATCAGCAATTAAAACCATGTCATCGGCATACAAAAGACTTTGTACAAGATTGGTTCTTAAGTTCCATTTTCCTATAGCGGTCCATGCAGTTCGGCGCTTACATATTTTATGGATCTCGTCCATAAAACAATAAACAGGAGCGGGCTTGGACTATCTCCCTGCCGGACACCCCACATCCAGGTACCAAAGATTATATATATATATATATATATATATATATATATATATATATATATATATATATATATATATATATCAGGTATCCCTAGCAACCCGAAGTAAGTACATTTTAAAATATGGAAGACAAGTATTAATGTTTCCTTGATAATCGAGTTTAGTTGGCTGACCTTCATAAGGTACCCTGCATCATTGAAACAGTCGGATCCAAAAATCCGTAGCTAAAAATTAGTAAAGATCTATGTATCGTCGAAGCAGATCATCCAGCTATTGCCCTGCAGGAGATTCACAAGCAGATATAGCAAATCTCTCGATCTTCTACCCCTATTTTAATACCATTAGGAACATATAATATAATTAGGACCGTCTGGTTAAGTATCCACTCTCCTTTTATATGTCCAATGTCGTGCCCTCCAATGAAGTTATAGACTTGCACCATCAAGTGGGATATAAGTAATATCTTATAATTTTCTTAAAATATCTTAATTAAATATAATTCCTTTGTTTGGTAGAGAGAAGTCGAACTAATATCAGATCTCTGGCATTTTCATTTTCTTCCTATATTTTGTTATTTTCTGTTAAAGAGATTCTTCCCGATGTTAGAAGGGATATTTGAAATAAATATTCTAATTAAACGTCATAGTTTACATACTTCTAAGAGTATAAATTAAATCGAATTGGTCCATCTTCGCCTTTATCATTCGAGCTTTTTAAGTTATTCCACATAAGTCACTTTGCCGAACCGAAGAAGCTGAATAACCATTAGCCAGATGAGCTGTGAAGAGAACTATCCAGGTGACCCTTGGCACTGGGCATCGATTGCTGTGCAAACTAAGAGCTCATACCGTTGTTATTGTTGAGGGCTTGAACCAACACTCTCTCGATATTGTGTCACAACACAATCTGCTTTTCTTGCTCAATGGTCCGCATAGTTTGTTTTCTTTGACAAGTTCACCGAATCCCACAATAGAAAACTATCTTGGAAGATATTTGCCGATATCATTACTTAGATATCCTCTTATCTTTTATCACCTTAATTAGACTTTACATAAGAATTGAACTAGTGGTATCCACTTGACCTAATCTATGCCACAATAAAGAATAACTGCGGAATGTTCATAGGGGATAGATACATAAAGTATGAATATCAATTTCATAAAGGATATGGAGAAAAATCGATAAATCTTTGATCGCTTCAAGGACTCGGATAACGAAACTGACGTTTTTGAGCTAATGTTTGCATGAAAATACACGAGAATATTAATTTTAAATTTGGAGAACAAATAATCAAAAACTAGCTGAAAAGTCACCTTACTTGGAGTTCGAGGCCGTTTCAGTGACTGAGGTACAGTTCATTGCAACGATTTCGAAAGCAAGCAACCACGGCGAATTTGTACTGGAAACAGATGGAGTTCATACTGCAATGCCAAAATAGGAATATGGAATATGAAGGAACTAAAATAGACGCACTGAATTTAAACTGAAATTCGGGGAAAATCACGTATCTCGTAGGATGTGCTGCCAAAGGGTTAAGAAAAAAATAATACTGCATCACTTTATTATGCAATACTTTTATAAGCAGTTCATCATTGAGTTTTGAAATAATGTACGGTGGAGAATAACTTATTCATTAGCCATGCTGTTAAGTCAAGTGCAATATAATCAGACAAAATGATTTTCGACCTCCGGACATTAGAAATGCGTGGTCTGTTGTCGGATAGGATGGTGACAACGGAAGCGAACTCCCTAACAGGGTCGCCAACTTGGGCAAATTAAAAGCCGCAACTGGGTCCCAACTTGGAGACGATTAACGAAAACAGAAGACCTTCGGCCCTTCCTAATTATAAACTTAATTTCGGTGAGGGGGCACATTTACAGGCCCGCTCCATCTGGTGGATTTATGTAATTAGCTATTGTCTTCTCAGTTTAATTAGTCTATAGATAATCATTAGAGGGGTGTATACTACATGAAAGAAATTGAAATATTTGGGTAAAATTATTAAATGATTTTCACCTAGGTTTATAAATGTCGTTGTATTTATTTTTTTTAAATGTATTTAATTAATTATTATTAATTAATATTGCAGATATACATAAAATATATACGAATATTTTCAAATGAACACAACATTATTAAAGAATCTAAACAAAATTTGTTTAAAGAAGTTTTTAGAAATTATAAATTGATGGTTATTGGACAATATTCATATATTTTAACAATAATTTTATTTTTATATATTTTTAAAAAGTCTAAAAATTTCTATAAATTTTAGTGCAAACCAATAACAAAAAACGCATGATAATTTCAATGATGTTAAGGCACATTAAATATCTGTAAAATATCACATTGCACGGCCAAAGATTTTCATGGTCTATTGTGATAACCATGTGTATATACATGTATTCACATATACAATATATATATATAAACCAACAGTGAAATATAAAAAATTATAGCACCTTCTAATAATAAAAATGTTCCCCACCTATGTTTTAGTCTATTGAATTGGAATATATGGAATATCAGTTTCTAGGGTATGAGATAAATTTAAAAAAAAATAAACTTTAACGATATTATTATTATTTAAAATAAATTCCGTTAGCTTCAATAAATTTCCACCAATACCCGACAAGGTTTTTTATCTCTCGTTCGAAGAATCCTTTTGGCTTTGAATCATTAAATTCCAAAAATAAAAAAAAAATTACCACGCTATCGTTTTTGAATATTTTTTTTTTTAAATACGTCTGAAATATGAGTCAATTATAGGTTAGTTAGGTGACTACTGTGGATGTGGTTGGAACTTCAATTTTCATATCACTTAATGTAATGTATACCCATAATATATACCTATGTTTACATAGGTAAGCTTCAAGAGGTATTTTAATGTATTTTTACTTCCTGGTACGCAGTAAAAGGAAGCATTGTAACCGTGAAAATTTACGGTTTTCAGATTTCAACGGAATCAAACATTTTGACCATCCCTGAATCCATTATGACTAGTTTCGTCATGGCGTCTGTAGCTCACATAACTCAAAAACGGTTAGCCGTAGAAAGTTAAAATTATTGTAAAATCTAGTTGTGAACTCCTTTTTTGGCCACTGCATTATTACCGGAAGTGGTATTTTACTTGATGGTCATTATTGATTTTCATCAAAAATTATATTAAAATATAATGCAAAACTTCTAAAATGTGGTATATAAGAGTTACATATTACATAGCATAATAAATTTTGGTTAAAATTAGGAAGCCGTAAGTGGTACTTTACTTGAAGGCCACGCTAGACTTCCATCAAAAATTATATTATAATATAATGTAAAACATCTCCAATTTGGTAAATTAGACTTTTATATCAATTTAAATAATATAATAGATTTTGGTTGAAATTGAAGAGCCGAAAGGGGCACTTTACTTGAAGATCATAATAAACTTACATCATAAGGTATATATATATATATATATATATATATATATATATATATATATATATATATATATATATATATATATATATATATACACAGGCATTTATACAGAGATCATACGGTTCGGTAATAAAGGTTATATACGCGATTTTTTTTCCACTCTAATCAAACAATTTTATTAATTGTTTTAAGTGTTAAAATTGAGAATAAAATACTTTTTTTTCTCTCCATTTGTGAGCTGAACAAGTCTGCAGCAGGAGAATAAGATATAAGTTTAGTACCTTCTTCCGCTTAAAATGTTGAAATTATCCATTTCTAATGATTTATCTAGTGACAACATTCTGATGTTGTCAAGGAGTATGAAGAAATCTCTAAAGAACTTGTCACCAACTGAAAGAAAACGACATATAATAATGGAATGAGACCTCCAGAAACAAGAGCATGTTCGTGTGCGTGTTTGTGTATTTAGTTGATAAACATAGAAACATATATATACATATATATATATATATATATATATATATATATATATATATATACACATAGGTTGTTTTCATAAATTTGATATGACCACACAGACATACGAGTATAACCAGATTTATGGTCTCGCCTGAGCAACAAAGGTCTTGTTATGGATCGAGTGTTTTGTCCTCGTGAGCTCGTAGCGGCGATGTATTGTCAGGACGTCAGCTGTTGTCTCCAATATGATCCAGGTCACACGGTAGCAAGGTGATTATAGAAAAAAAGAGGTATAAAAAAAATATATAAAAACAAAGTGAGCTTGAGCATCACTTTCATCGGGAGACAGCAATAAAATCTTTTAAGGGTTTGGTATTTAAAACATCTTAATTCTTTTCTTCAACTTAATAATTGGGCTGCGAAAATTTCAATTCTTATCGGTATCATCGCCATATTAAATAAAGAAATTAGCAACTATAACAAATCCTCTCTTAAACGCTACACTCATAAAAGAAAAAAAAAACATGCATTACTAATGAAGGTTAACATTGTTTATTTAATTTATTATTATTTCATCTTTTCTAGTTCTTTATTTTTATTTTTTTTTGGGGGGGGGGTAATTTTTTTTTAAATTTATCCTACTACTATAACTTAAAATTATGATAAACTTATAAAATTTAAATCAAATTTTATTTTTATGTGAAAGATGTCAGATTTCAAATGGATTGACTGTAAGGATGTGGCATATAAAAATAATAATTTTTTATTTCTGTAAATTTGTAAATAAAAGCTTTAATGTTTTTATGATATAATATCGCGTAAATAGCTATTATGCAGACTGTTTATTTATGATCTAATAATTTTAATAAATAGGCTCTATAAAATCGATAAACTATGACGTATTGTCAATTCCGTTGTGTTTATCTTGCTCGGATAATTGAATAAATTACATATAGATTACTTTACGTATGATTTTATTAAGGTTCACCTGAAGAGTAAGAATAATTTATTGTTGAAAATTAGCACCGAAAAAAAGTCATTTTATTTTTTTATTGACACCTAAAACCTTTTTCTCATCTTAACTCTTTCATGTAAAATAATTTGTTATTTCAACTTTATTTAATTTCACATCACTTTTATAAGTTTATAATTTTAATTCTCTCAATCCTGCATCATGCCCTCAGGTGTATTTTGATAATGTATAATACCTACATCTCAGAATATGCGATAATCGGGACTTCACCCGGCCAATAGACTGATTCAGAGGACACATACCAGGTTGGTAAGAAACCAACTGAACGAACAATCTAGACTATTATCTAGGTTACTTGATAGAGGCTCCAAATCATCCTTAACTAACAGAATTAAAATCTACAAAGTTCTAATTAAACCTATTAGGACATACGGGATGGAGCTATGGCGCTCTGCCAAAATATAAAAAAATCCAAAGAATTCAGTCGCCCAGTCAAAAGCATTGCGGAAAATAGTGTACTAACTATTCTACGGGACAACTGACTTGCTAGACAAGGACTTGGACATCCTAACAGTTTTAGATCCTGCCAAAGAATACTACAAGATATGCGAAGTCATATAACTGACTATGAACATAACACTAACACATAGATCCCATCCTAACAACTTTCGAAACGGTAGCCAAGAAACTTGGTGAGTAAACAGCTATCCGGATGAGCTCAGCTTTTGCTTACTGCAAAAATACTTTAAAGAAGTCAAATTACTTTGTAATCATTACATATTTTGTGTACATAAATAAAATAAAAATAATTTTATTCCATATATTCTATTTAGTTTTGAAATTCAAGAAGAATTAAAGCAACGATGGAAAATTCTTATTACTTTTAGTTGTTTCACCTATTTGCTCCTTATTTCGTTTTTATAATTTTTACTCTTGTTATATATATATATATATATATATATATATATATATATATATATATATATATATATATATATATATATACTTTATGTATTTTCAATATAATTGTCTTGCTTACGGCTTAAAAAATAGGCCGAAACGTCGGAAAGTATATATATATATATATATATATATATATATATATATATATATATATATATATATATTTTTTTTTTTTTTTTTAATAGCACCATACATCATCTTCCAGACAATCCGTGTTAAAAGGATAGAAAAAAATTAACATTCTTGTAGAATCAAGTTTCTACAAAGTAAGTAAACCGTATCTTATTACCCACACGTTGATTAAGATCTTCGATTGGATCGATGCAGAGAGCAGTTATCTGATTGGCCCTAGACCTGGATGTTTGTTTATTGTGTCTTAAATGGCTATTGTGCTCGGAGGATTGTTAGGTCTCGGAGTTGGAGCCCTTAATGGGATGAGCACTTAGGTATAGGATCGAGTCTCTTTTGTCTGGTTTAAATTTCCGCTGCTCTTAGTCGCATAAGTCTAGAGAACCAAGCCATTGACTACTGTCTAAGAGATTGCAGACGAAATATTAGAACGCTTGAAAGTATTGTCTTATTACCATTATTGCACTTGCTATAATAAAATATTAACTCAATCATGTTCTGTTTTATTCAAGAATTGCATCCTAGTGGATATATCTATCGGTGTAACAAAAAGCTTGCGTACGCAGGTGCAATACCGCTCATGGAAGTATTGGGACTCTGTAGCGTTGTAACGCAAGATGCACCGTCAAAATACAATTAATTCTTTTCCCCGATGTTACAGACCGATTTAATGTGAGAATGGCTGACCGAATTTCGGTTGAAAGAGGCTTAAAACGGACCATTGAATATAAAAATTCAAAATGAGACGTGCAAATAAAACATGTAAACGGTAAGAGGTCGGATAGTAAACAGAAAAATCAGAAAATTCTTTAATGCAAACAAATAACTAAAGCAAGGAATAGAGCTAAGCTATAAAAGTAAAAAGCAAAGTAAAATAAAAAGCTATTAAAGTAACGTTATTATTTTCTATCAAAGTAATAATATTGCCTAATGAGGTTGTAAATAGTCCAATACAACATTTTTTTTTTTAATTATCGTTTTTCACTTTGCAAATGAATTTTTAAAGGTGTTCATACTCCTAAGAGCGGTAGTGAAGGTGTCCATAATCGTGGTTATATCAATTTCATAACCGTGGAAAAAAGTTCACAACAAAAACCTTTATTTGGTTAACTTTCTATTATAGTTTATTATTATCATTTTGGGGATTGGAAAAAAGATAACAAAAAAGTTATTTTGTATTTTAGAAGGCTTATAACCTTAAAAATACTGGTAATTATTATATGTATTATCATTGTATTTACTTATGTTAGATCTATTATTGTTTGCTGCAATCTGTTTCTCATGTTTGTTACAGAAATGAAGTTGAATAAATAAATATTATGTAAGAACGTTTTCATCGTAGTATTATTATTATTACTATTATTATTAGTAGTAGTAGTAGTATTGGTAGTAGTAGTAGTAGAAGACTAGTAGTAGTAGTAGTAGTCCAATACCAACTTTCCAAACATATCTATAATAAGTTCTGTTAAGACTTGGCGAGTTAAGCTCTTGCGTATCACAAAGTCATGGAATTCTTCCAGTTTCCATTTCTAGCCTTTTAAAATCCCACCCATAATCCTCAGAGCAGCGTAATTAGTAACTAATAAAATTATCCATAATGAATTTAGATCTTATATTTTGATTTGGCCTGAAACCTGTCTTTAGACACCTATCCTTCCATTACAAAATCCAAATCCACAGTTTTCAACTTTGCTTCCAGATCGGTTTCCGAATATTCTCCGTGGCATCTGAAAGAAAGGTGGCATCGGGACCTTCTAACATAGAACAGTCACTGGGTATGCTACCAACTGGTATTATCTTCAAAAGCCACTGAAATGTAATCCATATGCAGTCCATTTACTTTTTAATTTACATATATAATAATAAATCGGAATTAATGAATTTAAAAAAAATTAAAGACAATAATGTTTTCATAAACTTCTGCATCTTTTCCATAAATATCCGTTATATACCAGTACTTTTGAGTATGCATAACTAACTACATGTTTATACATCTAGTTATCTATGTCTCTTGTTATCTATATTATGTATATCTATGTTTACAATGCAGTACATTTATACACTGAAATCGATACCAATCTCATCAATACGCTAAATTATCGATCGGCATACAAGAAACAAATATAGTGTTAAATCTTATAAATAAATTAACACGCGTCGGCAAATTGTTATTTGTCCGATCGATTTTTTTTGTTAGCTCATCACGAGAAAACGACTGAACTAATTCGACGAAACTTTTTATCCGTTATTTTATGTTATAGAGCCCTGAGAAGTTTTTCAATTTCAACTTGTCACTTGAACTGTTATCGACAATCCTGAGCCAACATGGCGGACGTACCAAATTTGGATCGAATTTTTATTCTATTTCATTAATCGAAAAAACAGATAAATAGGGTCAATATTAATTAGTGGCCAGTCGCTAAATAGTTACAACCTTTCTATATTTCTTTCAGAAGGTGACTAATGAACGTTGGGTAATATTTTAGTGAATAAAAATCGCGAATAACACACATGCTAATTATAAAAAACCTCATGGTGTTTTTCGGATAAAGCTTAGAAACGTGTTCAGTTATACTATACCATTCCTGTACAACGGACGGATAACCAGCTAATTAAAGATAAAACCATAAATTGGCCCTAATATTTCAATTATTTTTTTCAGTGGTTCCTTCTATTACGACAATATGAGCTTGTAATAATGTACACTATATGCAGCCAGAGGCATTTGTAGTCAGCTGTTCCCATAGTCACTCGCAATCCCATTGGGAAATTACGTGGAAGCTAATTGCATTCAACTAATTCTAATTAGGTTAATTGTCTATTAAACTACTTACGGGCCAATTTGTAGTACATTTTACTGTTTAAAGCATTTCTAGTTTTATTGGTTGTACTAATTTGAATTTATATTATATAATATTCGTAAAATTGCATAGAAGGTTTTTTTTTTTCTTTTAAATTTTATTTATACAAAAATAGTAACAAAATGAAAGGAAATATTGCAATGAAGCGCAAGTATTGTTATAATTTTTTAATCAATCAGATTTATTTATAATATATTTATAAGAATTAAAAATATCTTTGAAGCATAATTGTAATTACCATGAATCACACCCGAAATTCTATCACTTATGACGTTCAAAGTTATTTCATGTTGAAACTTTTAATTTCGTTGCTTAATAATAATTAATAACTATGTGTATTCAATAGATGGATTTAAATTTAAATTTAAATAAACTGAGAGACCTGTAAACTAAGCAAGGGTGAAATGAATGAAGAAAAAAATAATAAATGGACAAACGTCCATGGAGTTGACTGTTCTTGCTCAATCACTGTTCAACACTCATGTCTGTTCAGGTAGGTATTATAACTATGATATTGAGGAAATGATCAAACGCAGCGAAAAGAAAACCCCCTCTTTTCACTGTAAAACCTATTACGTACGATTTCTCCACCAACTTCAAGGATTGATGTCCATCCACGAGAAGAAATCAAAGCCTATTAAGAGGATTCAACGAAACATTTGCAATTTCCGAGAAGAGAGACTTTGAATACGATGCCTCCTATATGTTTATGCAAAAACATAAGATATATTGATGGACTATCTTAAAGATCCTTCAAACTTGAGAAGAGCAGTGCTCATTTAATTTAAGAATTTAAATTACACTTCTTAATAAATTAATGAAATATTATAATATGATAAAAAAATAAAAATAAAAATAAGTTAACTAAAAAATAAATAAATGAAACGCTTGAAAGAATTTTCAGTACGACTTTTACATCTTATAAGATTTGAGGATTGGTTATTATTCAACTTTAAATTTTCAAGTTTCTTAACTCAGCTATGAAATCATATTCAATACTTGAAGGAATCTTTACAGATTACGAATTAATATTGAATAATTACGAATCTACTTAGTTACTATCATTAATAGATGAATTTAACACACAGCTAAAGCTGAACATGGCAAAAGATTGAGCAAGGGATGTTCAGAGATAATTTTAATTTTGTCTTAGTGTGATTCAAATTTTAACTTATTTTTTACTTCCTTGTACGAAGTAAAGTAATCGCGAAAATTTTCGGTTTTCAGATTTCGACGGAAATAACCATTTTGCACATCCCTGAATCCATTTTGACTATTTTCGTCGTGGCGTCTGTACGTTCGTACGTACGTTTGTATCTCGCAAAACTCAAAAATGGTTATCCGTAGAAAGTTAGAAATTTTGTATTTAGGATTGTTGTAAAATCTAGTGAACCTCCCTTTTTGGTGACTGCTTGATCACCGGAAGTGGTACTTTACTTGAAGGTCATAATTGATTTCCATCAAAAATTATATATGCATAAATTCTCAAATTCAGTATTTATAACTTATATATATATATATATATATATATATATATATATATATATATATATATATATATATATATATATATATATATATATTTAACTAACATACTAGATTTTGGTTTAAACTGGAAAACCGGAAGCGGTAATTTACTTGAAGCTCATATTAGACTTTCATCAAAAATTATATTAAAATATAATGTAAAACCTCTCAAATTTGGTAAATAGGACTTTTATATCGATATGAATGTATTTACTATATTTTGGTTAAAACTGGTGAGCCGAAAAGGGTACTTTACTTGAAGGTCATAATAAGCTTACATCAAAAATTATATTTAAATTAAATACATAAATCATATGTTTCGGTTATAAAGGTTACAAATGCAATTTGGTTTCCAATCTAATTAAACATTTTTATTATTTCTTTTAAGTGTTAAAATTGAGTGCAAAATACTGGTTTTCCTCCCCATTTGTGTGTGTGTGTGTGTCAACAGATGGATGTCGCGACGCCGAGTGTCGTTTTTGAGATACTGTAATCTTCGGAAACTAGTAAACAAATTGAGGATCACTTTTTGATTTATAGTTTAATAGGAGTACAAGGAAGTCATGTGTTGTCCACATCAGATATTTATCTCTCGTTCCCATGGTTCGAAAACTTTGAATTCATTTGTGAATTACAATTATAGGTTTCATGGAACACCAATTAAAGTGTTTATAGTTAAGTGAATAAAACTAGATAGGTAATAGTCCCTTTCCTTATATACAAATTTAGAGAATGAGATTACGAAACAAGAAGGTATCAAATAATAGTTTTATCATGGTCAGATAATATTATTATGTTATAATCAAAACAACTTCTTTTTTTTTACTTACCTATATATGAAATATGCATATAGTAGGGGAAAAAATTTGGATCGCGAAAAATTTTGAATTTATTGTATTATATTATATTGAATTATAATATTGTATTATATTATATTGTATTATTTTAATACACGTTTTAAGGTCCTCTTAAGTCCAAATAACCAAGTCTAGCAAAATGATCTGTATATTTAAACGAAAACAGTTATCTCAAAAACAAAAAATTGTACGAAACTGAAACTACGTACTTATTTTATTAACCAGTTTACGTTTTCGTCTGTGCTAAGAAGTCATCTTCCGAGTCTGAAGATAGAAAACCAAATATGACTGAAACTTCATGTGTGCATATGTCGGAGGGACAATACCAATTTTGGTATTCATATAAAAATATTTTAACTAAAACAGGTATTTAAATATTATATTAAAATGGAGAGACATTGAAATGAATTTCGGGCAATTAAGAATGCACAAGAAGAGTATTTTTTTTTGAGCTTCTATAATTAATATAAATATCCCATAATAAATGCGATGTAATATTTTTACATATTTATTACTATCATATTTTCGTAAGTTTAACATTCCTTTACTGGTGTTATTCATAGTTACATTGGTGCTCGCCTCGTTATTGTGAGATACACGATAAATTTTCCATTTCCAATTTTCACAATTAAATATTAATAAACTAGATATTAGAGTGAATAACTGCATACAAAATTTTGTTAACGACATTTATCTATAAAGCAATGTCCATTAAATCTATGAACCATTCAAAACACAGATTATTTGAAGTTTTATTTCTTAAATCATTCTTAAAATTACACAATTCAGAACTAAAAGGAATCTATAACTGATCTATACCATCTCAGGCACAACCATCAAATAAAATTTCGTGGATTTTTTCGATATCGTTGAGTTTCCGAGATCATTCACTCCCCACTTCTTCCCCCTCCGCGATACTGAATCCATAACAACGAAATAATATCAGAATACTAAAAACAAAAAAAAATAATAATATGAAAATGAACATATCAGTAATAACATAAATATTCGCGTGAATTAACTTAAGTAATTATTGATAATTGAAAAAAGTAAAACTAAACATCCAAATCACTAAAAATGAAAATCCCTGAATGAAACATTGCACGAATAAAGTAGTAAAACGAAAAATATAAATTTTTCAAATACTTACGGATTCAAGTGCGTAATATCTGTAAGATGCAATTGGGACAAGAATGCATCAGAGATGCAGGTCAAGGTAAACAAACTATTGGTTAATGTACTTCAACCACCTCCAGGAACAGGAAGAGAGAGAGCGAAATCCGTGTATGTGCGTGACCCCCGAAAATTATACCCCTTGACGCGAGTAATGGAGTGTTAATGAAGTAAAAAGATATATATTGTAAAGTACATGGCTGTACAATATATAACTATTGTACTATTTCCACCAACGTTAATTAATTAAATAAAATAACTTCCGAACATGGTCCCTTGGTACTAATTTTCAATTGCGTCAAAAAACCTATTCAATGGAAGTCGGTTCTGTGCTAAAGCAATAAAATTAATCAATTTCTAAATATTTAGGCTACGAAAATTCTTTTAGTTGAAGATAATCTTTTGAATAATTACAAGACAAGTTTTTAAGGCATAAAATGTTTTTCGGAAAGTTCTATATGGAATATGCAGAGTAGAACCAGATGCCGCGGACAGAACTGACAAAGTAAATTTGTTTGCAGATCCTGAGAACCTACTACTGAGTGCTCTTCGACCTGGGGGTGGGGGGAGAGGTAGTTACAGAAGAAGTTGGAAGATTCTTTTGTCAGCCCAGAAGACAGATGGCTTTGTGCCTTTGTGCCTTCTGAGGCACTACCATAATTTCTCTACCGCTCTATATAGTAAATGGCTCAAAGTTTGAATTTCAATGAAAACCGTAAATATTATTGCATGAGATATTTTATAATATAACTCCAGTTATGTTATAATTATAATTTATATTTTAAAATTCTAACCTAAATTATATAGGAAAGCACAAAACACATCCACGACCGGATCTAGCTATTAATTTAATAATGATAATAATAATAAATTCTTTTTTATTCCGGGACATGTCCCTTTAGAATAATGTTACATGTAAAATCAGTAGAGCTTTAGAGCCTTAGAGTAGAACAAAAAAGAATATGATATTGAGAAAATAAAAGCATAAATAAAAAAATAAGAAAGAAAATGGAATCATAATAAATAATAATGACATAACTTTTAAACCTTTAAGGAAAAATAAACTCTTAGAGTTTAGAATAAAAATAAACTTGCAATATTAATACATTAAAAATAAATACAGTAAAAGAGAATAAATTTATATTAATAATAAAAGTAAAAATAATGCATTAATACATAATTGGGTGCAAATTTTAGTTGAAAATAAGGAGTACCTATTGACAAATCTTTTGGAGCTGCATTGACATGAAGATACTGAATAGACGGGAAGAGTATTGGAGCAACGGATGGAAGGAGGAATGGAATTACATAGGGATGAGGATCGGATAAGAAAAGATCTATCAAAACCTGCGGATCGATGGGCCTTTATACCTAAAACTGAAGACCGAGAACGGGTATGGCGGGAATGAACAGAGGATTTGAATTGAAGGAGATCGAAGATGTACGATGGACGGCGGGATTGGATGACTTGTTAGAGGAAGGATGCCAGGAAGTACTTATACGGTAGGAAGGGTACAGCCACTTCAACTCTTCATATAATCGGGAGACAGAGGCGTCCCTCGGGATCCCGAAGATAAATCGTACAAAGCAGTTTATCAATCGTTTTATTTTTGCCTCGAGGTCCCCAGAGACGCCCCCGTACACCGTACAACAGTAGTCAAAGTGGAGGAATATAATGGAAGTAACTAGGAGTTTTCGGTTTTCAAATGGGAATAGGTTACGAAGGTAATTTATTCCCTTAGGAGGTAAAGGTTCGACGGAAAATATCAGAGACATGGTTTTTTCCAGGAAAGAGTTTGGTCAAAAGTGATTCCAAGATTTCTTATGGTTGGCTGGATCATAATGGGATTATTATTTAGGAACAAGGTTGGAATATGAGGAACAGTTTTAAGGAGGTGACGGGAACTTATTATAACTGCCTTTGTCTTCTCTGCATTTAACTTCAGCTTGTTAGCAATAGCCCAGTGACATTCGATTCAAGTCCTCCTGGAGCCTTTTTGTGGCTAGTAATAGGTCAAAGGGCAGGAAGGACAAGTATATTTGGAAATCGTCAGCACAGATATGGTATTGGGAGTGATGGATAAGAAGGGAAAGGTCATTAATATAAATAGCAAATAAAGCAGGAGACAAAGAGGAACCCTGAGGGATACCAGAGGAGAGGGACAGTGTCTTGGAAGGAGGTTGACCTGGAACTACTACATACTGCATCCGATCTGAGAGGAAGGATTGGAACCAGCGCATAACACTCTTGGATAAAGTAAGACTTTGTAGTTTCGTAAGGAGGATATTATGGTCAACTGTATCAAAAGCTTTGGAGAAATCTAAAAGGATGAGGATGGTAAGGTTATGGTGTTCAATGGCGGTTTGGAGGTCGTATGTTATTTTCAGGAGAGCGGATTGTGTTGAGTAGCCACGTCGAAAGCCAGATAAGAGTGGGTTATTGAGGGAATTTTCTTCTAAGAAGTTTGAAAGTTGAATTTGTACAAGGCGTTCCAATGGTTTTGAGAGATTAGAGAGGAGAGAAATCGGCCGGAAGTCATGGTGTGAGGAAGGATTTGTAATTTTATTTAATGGTCGGACTAGGGCAGTTTTCCATGAAGAGGTGAATGTGGAATTTTGTAGAGAAAAGTTGTAAATATGATAGAGAAGGGGCATAAGGTTTGGGAGAGACGATTTTATTAGCTTTACTGGGATATTGTCAGGAACATAATCATTGGTGTGGGATTTTAGGATAGTGGAAAGTAATTCTTCATATGATACATGGGAGAAAAAAAGTTTTCTGGGTTGAAGGTATGATGTTCAATATCAGCAGCAGGTGAAGGATTAGAAGCATAGGATAAGAAATAGTCATTGAGATCGTCTGTGGCGACTGGGAAAGAACTCAGTATTTAATATGAACTACTTTCATTATTTAACTATAATTAGTCTTATCATATTTTTTTTGTTTTTACTTTTGAATATTAGACTTTCAAATTATCATTGATATTGGGGTAAAACATAAATTAGAAAAAAAAACCCATTTTAATTAGTCTATTTTTAGAGGCTTCCAAATCAAAAGTTTCATGTCTCTTAAGTTAATGATTATTTCAAAACTTTCAAAGTTTGACCGATTGAGTCCAGGCAATTTCATGATTTAACATTGACCTGTTCAATATTCTGTGATGCGAGATGAACTATGGTCCCTGTGATTTATATGATCTAAATCTGTATCACTGTATCATGATGATATGTGATATCTATTATCTATGTGGTATACAGTCTATATTGTTTATCCATGTTTCCAAATGTATAAATTACAGTGACAAATAAATTGTTTTCTTATTTAAAAATGTTAATCTTCCGTAAAGTCCTGAAAATGCTGGAATGTTACGAAATGTTGGTAATAAAATTTTACTTGCGGCTTTTAATTTTGAATAGCCAAAAGTAATGTAGTTAAAGTTATTTTTTATATATATATATATATATATATATATAATTTTTTATAGTTTTATTTATTAATTTACCTACATCCGTCAAGAAAGAAGTTGACCCAGTGGGTAGCACCCAGTAGCGTAGCCAGGATTTCGTTTCGGAGGGGCGGGGCTATTTATTTATTTATTATTGGATTGCGTGGCGCAATATTCAACACAATAATGGCAAGTCAGGCGCGAGGAAGACATTACCCAACGATAACGCTAAACATTAGAAGAGCAGATCTCTCAACCGCGTCCTTTTCAATTTTCTTCCTTTGTTATCAGAAACACTTGTTGGTGTCGTTGTTTCTATTAGTGATTTGTTATTACCTAGTGATTTGAAATGAATTCGCATGTGGTGAGTCCTGTGTACTTTAGAGTTTTGTATTGAAAATTATGGTTTATAGCAAGCTTCTGTTTAATGTCTGAGTTGGGTATCGGTTAGTCATTTATATAAGGTCTGGCGTTTTCTTTTTTGGGCCCAAGATCACTTTTATATTAAATACTAATAATAGAAAATAAGTTAATGTTTAAGATATTCGCTTTTATAAATTTCACGATGATATTAGTGATTAATAACGTATGAATAATGCTTAAATATACTATTTTTATTATATAGCTTACATCCGAGAATAAATCTGAATTCACATCTTGGGATCCTGTAGCGTGGTTTTATAGGAGTATCCAGGCTTCAATCAACCATGTAACAGTAGAAACTAGTCAGCGGATAAATCATGTGGTTGGAACACACTGTTGACCAAACTATTCACGAAGTGGCCATTGGTTTGTACTAGCTGGAAACTAACCCAATCCGGAGCCGAGGTTCCAAATTAACACGTAAATAAGCCATTGTGTTCTGTCAAAATGTCAGCGATCATATCGTCAATTTTTTTTTAATTACAGCAGGTTATCTAATTTTACTCATATTAGTGTTTATTTATATAACTGTTCAAGTTGTGAATTGGGATAGCTAAAAACTCTGTCTAATTAACTCTAAAATAATATACGATTTGATCAATTAGATAATATGCCATTGAAGGTAGTTATGATTTAATGAAATGGTCAGGCGTATAACGTGGCTAAGTGGCCAGTTCCTCCGATGGTTGCTCATATTGATTTATTATTATTTTAATATATTATATTAAGTCAAGAGTTATTTATGTTCAGTTATTCATATTATATCAACTTTACTCTAAACTGCCAATAATAATTTAACAAAAAAAATATATAAATTCTGTTTTATACTTTTAAAAGCAAACGTATTCATTCACTACATCTCTGTTAAAAAGTTCGTTTTATTTGTTTTCTCATGCATATGCAATGCTTTGATAATGTAAAAATTCTCTGCCTTTGGGATGACCCTCAATTATGCCTCGCAAGGGATTTTATAAAAGTAGAAATTATGTTTTATTTATTTTCTGACCGAATAATTTTTAACGATATACTTATTTAATAAAATCTGTTTTATCTACTATGATTCAAGAATTGTCAGAAATTGTTTTAAATGGACTTAATCTCGCATGATATGTTTTCGGAATTCATAGTATATTTGCAATATCATATTGAGTAATTTCGTAACTAGTAGAATAACAACTGATTTTAATTTAAAGGTTTTTTTGGAAATATTAAGTTGGAAATAATTTTAATTAATAATTTATTGATATTTTTTAATGCCTTCCAGGCAGCAAATGCCGTTACCAGCAAGTCGATATCTAGGGCTCTGTAGACTATTTTGGTTGTATTGGTTTTTTGGATATACCTGTCTAAAAATTTAAGACAAATAATTTTTAATTTTTTAAACGTCCATAGCTGCACTTCTATATATGCAATTAAGCAAGAATCGGCTTCATATTACTGAGAAAATATGCCGTTAGAGAAAGCGAAAAGAATTTTCGGATTTGGATCTAAGGCGGAACTACAGTTTTTCAGTATGAAAATGTATATATATATATGGTACAACTTTACAAGAGGGGCGCGTAACCACTGGTTCCTCCCGAACTTACCCGAAGGTCGCAGGACTAGCATACTCTAGCGCCATTTGCTCTAACTAACTGCTTTGCATTCAATTGTAACATTCGTGTTTATTGGAATTATTCAAAGTATTACTGCTTTCATTAGATATTATTTAATATTATTAGTGCTGACGACTTCCGCTCATCACGTTCGCTCAACAGATAAAAAAAACACTTAATGTTCCTTTTCAGTATAGGTTGGGTCCTTACCGTAATTTAAATTATCACTCATTTAAATTATTACTACAACTTCTCCAGATCACAGGAAGTAGACAGCACTTACAATTTTAAATAATATGTGATTAAGGCAGTAATATTTCCAACGAATACGAATGTTAAATATGAATAATAAGCAGTTGGTTAGCACAAATGTAAGACTAGTATCAAACAGATTAAGCAGCATCTATTCTGCTCAAAAATGTCCCTTGCAACATATTAAAGCATACTCTGAAAAATTAGAGATTATAAAAATGGGACGAATGTTAAGCATGAAAGATAGACCAGGTTATGGCTTCATGATTACTAAATTATCGGAAAATTAGCATGATCTTGTGTACGAAACACATGTTGATTCGTGAATAAACATTTCTGCTTTCTATTGATTACTGTAAATTATGTGAGCTGTATCAATCCGGTTTAATATCAAGCTAATAAGTTCAGATGGTTTTGAATGTTTAATTTAGTTTAGTTGTTTGAAGGGTTCTGCATTAGAAGGCTGTTCTAGTCATTTTTGGACGTTTTTTCAATATTTAATTTAATTTAATTAATTATTACAATTTCTGTTCATTAGTATCGAGATATAATGTAATTACGATATACGGCAGCACTGGTTGTGCCTGCTTGTCTGCCCTTAGCGTAATTGTGTGGTGATTGCGGAGTTAATCATTATGGTAAATTCAATAATTAGGGCTCACGTTTAATACGGTGCATTTGTATTAACGTTTGAAAATATATGAGTTATTGATCAACAAGGAAAAATAATTTACTTTTAATAATTTAATTACTGGAAGTCAATTGTACAAAACACAAGTATTGACAGTTGAAAAAATATACCGAACTTGATTGATGAGAACATGAATTGAAATTGTAGGAAATACAATAAAAAATGTAGAAATTAGTTCATGTTGACATAAAAATTATTTCACATATTTATGGAGGATATATCATTATTTGTGGTAATGTAAGGTAAAATTGAACTCATCCTGTTTTGTTTCTAACATTAAAAATAGAAACAGCTATAAGTATATGTTTGTTATTGGTTAGAACAATAAGGCAATTTGTCAGCAAGCTACAAAAAACAAAGAAAAAGAAATGCATTACTATAATATTATATATTATATAATATATAATATTATATATATATATATATATATATATATATATATATATATATATATATATATATATACATATTGCGAATTCTGAGGACAATATTTATAATTTTTATTGAACTGCAATTTATTTCGTATACTCCGTTTTTTTGGAAAGGGTCTATTTTGTCTTTAGGAGAAGAGAAATATACGGATAGGGTTTTTATATTATTAAGAAATGCATTACTATAAATAAATAAGGTTATACTGAAAAATTAAATAAGAAAACACATTCTTTTATAAAATATATGAATATTCATTTAATCTA
Organism: Rhaphigaster nebulosa; assembly: GCA_948150685.1. Taxonomy (NCBI): domain Eukaryota; kingdom Metazoa; phylum Arthropoda; class Insecta; order Hemiptera; family Pentatomidae; genus Rhaphigaster; species Rhaphigaster nebulosa. The sequence goes on along the minus strand of OX411311.1, from coordinate 74,026,365 downwards.
TACGATTAAATATATATATATATTTAAATAAATATATAATTTATCAAATTTAATATGTATAATAATACCAAACTATATTTTGAATTGCTTATTTTTGAATTTTTTTGTGTGTTTTTAGAACTGAGGATGAATGTATAACATTCGAAACTAGTTTTCAATAAAACAAAATTATAGAAGTGGCAAATAATTTATCAATCCGTAATTAAATGAACACAGTCTCTATTTATGACTAACGGAAGATATAAAACTATATCTATGTAGAACAAGTTTTAATTATTTTAATTACATTAAAGTAGAATACCTTTTATGTAATTTATTTTTCTTTTAATAAATCGCAATTTGTGTTGAGACATAAAAAGTTTATTACTTTTCATAAAAATAAATATAACCTCAAAGAATCCGTTTTATGCAGTCGTAAAATTTTACCCTTTCACCTAAAACCTTACGATTAGTTCAAAATTGGATTGCGAGCTTAGAGTATGGAAATTGCATAAATTATCAAAATCATGAGCTCCATATTAATCTTGATAATAATAAAAACTTTATGCTGTTGTAAATTTAACAATAAAGATAAGTGAGTTTTAGATGATCACGATTTAATAATTAAATCCAAGTTTAATGCAGGATCCAGTTTATATTAATTAGGATTTTATAATAATATTGATTTTTTTTTTTAATCAAGGTATTTTATCTGGATTTTATTGTAAATCAATCTTAGTAACAATCAACACTCGTGCACACTTATCAGTAAATAAACTTCAATCTTGGTTAGGAATTGTTTTTAAATTTTTAATGTTCCATTAGATTTGTCAGAGCTTATTAAGAAAATTAATCAGGACTACTATTATATAATGCAGATAATATATAAAATATAGTGAACGCTTATAGAGTTCAGATGCACAAAAGATTTCAGTTTAAATTTTAATGAAACAAACCCCTACTTTAAGGTATGAATTCCTTGCGATAGAATAACCGATTCTATCTAGTTAAATATAGCCCAGGCGCAATTGGGAAGAAATATTCATATTTTGAAATAAACTTCGAATGGACATTTAATTACAGGCCTCGTAATTACCGCAAGAACATTTTAGGGGAATTAAATTGTGGATTTTAGTGTTGCTTAGGTCCAATAAAAAAATCATGCAAAAATAATTATAACGTTTAGCGGCAAAACGCGTAAAACAAGTGTTCTTGAAAAACAGCGAGAACAAGGTCCAAGGTTACTTCACGGTGTTTAATTATTTTTGCACAAAGTTGTCGACCGATTTCATTTTACCAAAGTTTATTTTTTTCGTATTTTTAAGAACTATTCATTACTATTTTTTGTTTTTCCAAAAATAATTAAAAACCGTGAAATATGTCCATTTATGGATAGGTAGTTACAGGGCTTGTAATCGTCATAGGAATTTTAGCACTGAAATTGTAGTTTTAATGGTCCGTACCCATAGTAAAAATTTCGAGCAAAAATGAGTGTAAATGTTTGTTGTATGTAACAATTTAATGTAAACACTATGTAGCACCAAAAAACCCGGTTTTTAAATAAGTTTGTGATGCATTAAATTGAACCTCACTTATATTTCATGAAAATAGGACTATAGAGCAACTCTTTGGGAATAAATAGCGCTTTGTAAAATCTCTTTAAGAGCATTTCGGACCTTAATCAAGGTGTTTTCCAAGAACACCCGTTTTTACATTATCGCGTTTTTCGCAAAACGTTATAATTATTTTTGCATACTTTTTCATTTCATTTCATTTCATTTCATCTAGGCAACACTAAAATCCACAATTTAATTCTCCAAACATTTCCTTACTACAATTACAAGGCCTGTCATAAAAAAATCCAAAAATGACCCTATTTCTCGGTTTTTAAATTTTTTTGCGAAAAGTTGTTAGCCGATTTCGATTTTTTAGAAATCATTTCTTAATTTTTTTTTAAACGCCATTTCGCACTATCCTTTATTTTTCTCAAACGACAATTTTTTGTGAAAAAAAAAATCATAAAAGTGATGAAAAGTAGTTTTATGATTTTTTTTTCTTAAGATTGCTACATACTGATTTTATCTATAACATGTACTATTAGTTGCTACTATTTTTCTCCTAATTATGACGGTGATAAAGTTTATTGGAAATTTATTTATAAAAATAAATTTGTTTTCTCTATCGCGCCGGGACTGATATTACGTTGGAAAAATATACCTCGAAACTCGAGTATGCAAAGGTAAATCTTAGTCTCAGAGAATATGTGCTAAAGTCCCTTAAAAAAAGTAGGTGTAACATTTTTCATATTTATGAAGTCATTATTTATTGATGCAATTGCTATGTTATTAAAATTATAACTTGTTGACTGAATATATAAATAACTTTAAAAATACGGTTCCTTTTTAGGCATGAAGTTTTTCAAAGGAATCCATTTTATAAGGCCACGCGTAATTTAGGCTAGCTTGTATAGATTAAAATTTAATCTCAATTCCCTCAATTCCGATTTCTCAATGCATGGCCTTATAAAACGGATATCTATTTAATTTATATAAGTTTGCATATATATATATATATATATATATATATATATATATATATATATATATATATGCACACACATATCATTTACAAAAACAATGTACTAGATTACGTATAGGTTGTATACGTGAATGTACTAGGCTATGTTAAACGAAAAGCACTATTTAACTGTAATTATAATACTTCATTGTTGAATATAAGGTGAAAACAAAAAATGCAATATAGATATTTTAAAGGAATGTATGATCATAATTAAATAAATATAATACATAATTTTGTCAATACTTTAAGATTTTTTTTTCTTACACCAAACCTAATTGATCTATTTTTAATGACCCAGATTAGTGCTAATCTTGACTTAGGGGATCAAGCTTCTGGATTAGTTAACGATTAATCATTGTGATTGGATTAGTCGTTTGAAATTTCAATAAATATAATTAATTATTGATTAAATAGACTATTGAGCCATTATTAATTAATCTTAAGAGACCGGTGTCGGAATGATGAGCGCTCTAATTAAAAGTGGTACGGGCTCCATTTCTGTCTGGTTTTATCAACATTTATTTTAAAGGTTACGTACAGTTTTCTCGTAATAAGGTAATTCGGTCTGTATTGAATATTTTATATTAAATTTTTACGAAGTTTATTATCTCCGGTAGAGAGGAAAATTTTGAGCACCATAAAATACACTTCTCAGACACCAACTCAATTCACTTACAAATTTTAAACCTTATAACTCAATTTGGAGTGGTTGTAGAGGTGAAATTTTTTTTAAAAAAACATAATACATGCCGAAATTTCGATCGCTGTTCTACGGTATTGTACTGCCTAGAAAACAAGTAAAAATATTCAATTTCAGCTTATTTGATCGTCGGAAGAGGACCGCTGGAAGTTTCCAAGGACATCAAGGGAAAAATAATATGTAATAATAATAATAAAAGTATAGTTGGGTCATTCTCTCCTCCGACTCATGTAGGGGCATTGTCTCGCAATGTGCCCCTCTGTCCCACATTCGAAACACTTGGTGCGCGAGCATTGCGCCACCAAGTGACCTACCTTTCCGCATCCGTGGCATCGCCGGTCTTCTCGTCTCCCGCTATTTCTCATCTTCCCTTGCCTCCTTTCTCCAACTGTTGTTCGTTCCTTTCCGGCGTATTCCGGTTTTCCTCTCCCCCACATGGGTGGCATTGGTCTGGGTCTTCTGTGGATTACCTTGTTCCACCCCGCGTCTTCCTCCACGTTCCTGACTTCTTCTTCTCTTGCACTTGAGTCTATTATTTCCTGGGCACTTTCTACAAAAGTGCGATCTCTCGATAGACCCTCCTTTCTCCCGATCTCCTTTGCCAACTGCACCTTTAGTATCGTTGAAAGGAAAGCCATTCTGCCCTCCACTTCCGCTGCGTTCAAGGTCTCCCTCATCTTCTCTGTGATTTTATTGTAGTGGGCTAATAGTGTTCCAGCGAATTGCCCGTTCGACTGATGTGCTCTTTCTGTCTCCCGGAACATGTAGAAAATATCTTCCTCCGGGGTCCATCTGCCGCCTCCGAACGCTTTTTTCAGACGGTCCTTAACCACGTCCCATGGAGTTTCCTCATCAGCTTGGATCAAATTCAGGATACTCCTCTTGATCCTGCATATCAGTGCTGCTTTCAAGGAGTCCACGTCTCTTTGAATTAGCATGTTTTCGGCTGCCTTCATCTCTATCTCCGCCCTCAGCCGGTCCCCGGCCTTAAGAAAGTGATTTAACTCACCAATCTCACCGGTGAACCTCTCCAAGTCCGAGATCGCCCGCCTCATAACCTGCGTCGTCGCCGCTCGTACCTTCATCCAAGCTAGCGTATTTGCATGAGCTTCCGCCATGGTTCCATGTGGTAACGGTGGGACTTCTGAAGATATGTTTAGCGTTGCTGGTCGCACAACTCCTTCTGGCATTGCCGCAGCGAAAGTAAAAGAGAAAAAAAAACGGGTCCTCAGTTCCTCGTTACTCAGGTATTCGCGGTCCCGGGTTTCGGCACCAGTTAAACTCCCGTGACTGAAAACTGATAAAAAAAACAAATAAAGGAAAAGGGAGTAAGAAGCAACACTCACGAGATCTGAAATACGACTGCTTTATTTGTCTCAATAATCCTCTATTTATACACTCTGTGTCTTATTTACATTTAGGGATGGTATTAAGTCCTACAATGTATACCTACAGACCTTAACTTGTATATATATATATATATATATATATATATATATATATATATATATATATATATATATATATATATATATATATATATATATATATACAATATACATAATAATACAAAAAAACATCGGAAAAATCAAGATATTTTTTTAGTACTCTTGTGACATAAAAGTACCTAAAAAATCGAAAATCAACCAACCATCCATCGTAATCCAAGTCATATTTTGCAGTCTTTGGCACTTTTATAGGGCTCCAGGCAACTTTCCTTGATTTTTTTTTCCAGATTTTTGAATGCCAATTTATTTGGGAATAGTCCAATTAAGTTAAAAATATTAGTATTGTATTGTTAGTATTTAGAGTATATTCTTTACAGAGAATGAATTGGTCTACAGCAATGTATTTCAAAAGTCTATGAATTAGTCAGTTCGATACATTGTCTATATTCCGGTTATATTTATGGCCTTGTTTAATTGTCATTCTTTACGTTATATTATCTTCTACAATACTTAAAATTCTTTTCCTCAATTGTCATACCTTGTATTTCGATTTTTACTTCCTTGTACGAAGTAAAGGAAGTATTGTAATCGCGAATATTACTTGGATGAGAGGCGGAAGAGACATCGTGAAGTTGAGGAAGCTCAGACTCTAATATAAGCTAGTCCAAAGGTTGAGCTCCTCGATTACAGCATCTCTGCTACTCAAGAGTATATTGCATTACCAATAGGGACAGTATATATATTGCTTTATTTTGGCTCAATCATACATTCGGTTGATTCAATCGGTTTATTATTGATTCACATCCATACGGGAATATTTGTAAGTTATTGTCTTCAGAATTATTGCTTTCAGCGCGGAAACTTATCCGTCATAAACACTTGTGATAAACGAGTTTCATTAATTTTACAGAACTGAGGGAATCGGAAATAATTGGAGCTTGTGCCAGGAGCTATTTCTGTCCAGGGCAGAACAGGAGCGAAGTTGCTATAGCGACAATAATTAAAAGTTGTCCGCCAAATGAAGAGGTTTTCGTAATTTACTAACCTTCTAGCAGGTCTCTTAGAGATATTTTTGTTCTTAGCTTAATGATCTATGAAATGCGATCTGTAATGTTCAGGAAAATAGTAAATAATTAATTTGTTAGTTATGGAATTACTTTGTACCTGCTTGAAAAAGAGGCTGGCTTTTCATTCCCTCACCTTCTTTATTGCGTATATTACTTTTTTTTTCTTCACTATCGAAGGTAGCGAAGCTTTGCTTCGAAGGAAGAGAAAAAAAAAAAAAAAATTGAACTCATAATCGAAAATTTTCGTTTAGATAAGAAGGAACTAATTCGGTTTCGTGACTGTCTTTCTGTCTATAGTCAAATCCATACGACGGGCATGGCATCTAACTATGTACCGTTAATCCAATTTTGATGAAATATTCAGGGGTCGTGCGGGTTGTTCCTTATCGACTTTACCAAATTTCATAAACTAATAACTTTAAAATTTCATACACTTTCATTACATTTAAATTTCATAATCTAATTTACTACTTTCGGTAGCGCATGCGCAAACGTACAATCTTGACACATCTATGTAAATTGTTATAACCGGGGTGTTCCTATGTCGTTTAGAACCAACTTTATCTGTAAAAGAACTCAATTTTGTCTTTATTTTGCAATCACGTTCCTTTACTCAGGTCTTGTAGCTTATGCAATAACTGTTTGTATGCATGGAAAGAAGAATCTTCCATCTTTCCATCGGGACCAAGAACATGGAAATAGGATAAACTGAAGGCGAGAGCTGTCTTTGATGATTTATTTATTTTTTTTATTCGGATTTTCTCTCAGAGTCATTTTCAGAAATTATACAACAATGCAGTCCATAGGTTACAATTTATTTATTAACTTACTCTACGTCATTTTAGAGATAATTTTAAATTCTTTAAATAACGGAAAAGTAGTTATAAAAAATTGTCAATAGATAACTATATTCTTACATTCAAGCTAAACTGTAAAAAAAACAGTTAAAAATAAAAAATATATACATTTTGTTAAAGATATTTTATTGTTCCTGTTCTTAACCGAGCAGTAATATCTTTAATTACTTTTTTACAAATTAATAAATTTATTTAAGGATTTATAGTGTCATAACATGGGAAAATTAGTAAAATATTGTAACGCAAAATATACCGTAAAATTATTGTTACGTCAGCTTATCAAGTTTTAGTACTGCCCTAAAATATGTCATGCGTGTTACTTCACCAGTGCTATTTGGGTTTGAAAGGGATTTATGGGAATCATTGTTCTGTTAGGTTGGCAAATAATAGAAATATTACTTACATTTAACAGCAGATGTTTTTAGGCCATGTTTAATTGTAAAGAAAGAAATGTTTGAAAATCAGAATAACATAGTCAGTATTTTAATTCATTTTAATGAGTGTTACCTTAGTCATTTACGTTAAATGTAACGATTTAAATATTTATTCAATTTAGTTTGCTATTCTTACTCAGCTGTCGCTAGCATAATCTCAAAATGCCAAACCATGTTGTTGGCCATTTATAAAATGTGCATCCTGATTTGTCAGAATGGCTACTGGTCATGAGTGTTATCTTCAATGGGGAAAATCCCAATGAACCTTCTTACGAAGCGGAAGGTGTTAAATTTAAGATATTTTAATTAAATCACAGAGGCATTCGCAAATGTAATTTCCATAAATAAAATATTAGAAACATAATAAATTTGTGTTTAATTAAGGATTGATAAATTATTTGTCGCTTCTATAATTTTGTTTTTATTAGGTATACGAACTATATTGTAATGATTTTGCAGCCAAATACACGAGAAAAACTGGAAGATCACTAAATTATAGATTAAAGGAATATATATGTGCATATAATAATAAGACAGTGAATTCCAACTTTGCAATTCATTTAAATGAAAAAAAAAGACAACATAAATTCATCAAAGACTCAGGAGTTAAATTAATACATCACGTTGAAAATAGCCTCAAATTAAATATATATGAAACATTTGAAATAATAAAATCCTTCAAATCCAATCCAGATTTTTGCTTAAATGACCAGATAAATATCTCCAATAGTCCAATCTTAAATTTATTCCCATTTATAACAGAAAAAACAATTACTCATCGGAATTACTGAAAAAACCCCGACCCTTTAGCCGTTTACCTATAAACACCTTTCTTTCTTTCATTGCTAGTTCGGTGCAGGAACAAACCAATACAGACTTTTCTGTTTGATTTATTCTACTTAAACCTTGGTGAGTACCAACATCTATTTGGTTTCTTGTCTTAATTAAATTCATAATTTTTTTATGATACTAATTTATATTACATTTAATTTAATATGTATAAAAATACCAAACTGTATTTTGAATTAATTATTTTTGAATTTTTGTGTGTTTTTAGAATAGAAGATGGATGTATAACATTGGAAACTAGTTTTCATTAAAAACAAAATTATAGAAGTAGCAAATAATTTAGCAATCAATAATTAGATTGATCCTTCTATACCATCATGCGGATGTCAGATGTCAACTAAATTTTTGTTTATTTATTTTTGCCCTGAAAATAAATTTCATTTTCACTAGCTCGATTTAACTTTAGTTTATATATATTTTTGGACCCTTTGAATTTACGGATCCTCCTTAATATAAATATATATCATTCTTTTCATAAAAAAAAAAAAAAAAATCAAGAATTTTTTTAGATAATTTTTGTTTGTTTGTTATTGTTTTACATTTTTGAGCCTAGCCATGAAAAATCACTTTAATGCAGATAATTTAAATTAGAACCAACGTAATAATTCGATTTTACCACGATGCGTTTTTCATAATAATTTAAGATAAGTTTTGGCATTTGTCAAAAATTATTTACGAAATGAGTAAAATTGTATTTATTTCTAAAATGACCCTTTATTGAGAGTAAATCCTTTCCGATTTATTCAATTGCTCTACGATCGTTACGGTTAGCTTATCCGGTACTTCCAAAGGACCACAGGCAGAAGAGCTTTTCGATCCGTGAATAGTTTAGACCGCCCGCAATCAGCGACATCTATAGGCCATGGAGTCGGCTGATTAGAACGCGGCCCGGATTGAGCACGGCTGCACCAATATTGGGAGCAACCTGTAGCCGCAGTGGAATCTAATTGCTAGCAATAACCCCATTTGCTCCGTCCTGTTAAATATGCAACGGCAACAGGGAATAACGATTTCACATAGGCGGCAAAAATTACCAATTCAAAACCACCTCATCCCTCCCCGGGTCGGCAGGAATGGAATACGATCTTGATAAAGCCGTCCCCGGTTCTTCTTTCGATGGTTTTTTAATTGTTCCTCTTAATGGAACTCCCGAGTTAGGGGAGTTAATTGAAAACGCGAATATAATAATTGCCCCCCTCTACTGCCCCTCCCCCCAAAAATCACATTCAACGGTACAAGTGATTCGTTTTTAATATAACAGATCGTCTAATTGCTTGTTGAAATTTCTAATTCAATATCCGTTTAAATTACGATTTAAACAGCGATGTATATAGGTATGTGCGAGAACTACAAGTGGACCTGTTTGATTAAAACAAAAAAGATAAATTGCTAAAGTACAGTAGGTAATGGATTTTCATGTAAAATAAAAATAAATATCTATTTAATATTTATGTAATTATATTTTCAAATATATATGAAACAAGGTATGGGAAATATTTAACTCTTAGATTTCACACAACATAACCTTAACGCGATTATCACTCTGGAGTCCCTTGAACGCCAATATTTAAAGAAGAGAAAGAAAATTATCATCGCCTGAATATTTGAAATCCCCGTATTAAATCTTCAGAGAAAAGTATATTAAACTTTAAAAAAAATAAATAAACGGTTTTGTAGGCAATATCACGTACATAAAAATTTTAAAAACAATTTAAAATCATATTTCTCGCATTTTGACACCAAAGCCTTTAAATTGGGAGAACAAAAAATTAGGCAGCCTATTTCAAATGGAAAAATTATTTTGAATTACTTTTATTGATCAATAATATGCACAAATCAAAATAATAGTTGATAGGTATGCTTAAATAATATAGCCAATTCAGGTATTCTTTTCAAATTCTGTTCTGAGCTCATAACACATTGGACGTTCACACTTTATTGGAAAATAACCGACTGTTGGTTACTCCGACTTTTTTCATCTTCGGTTTAACCTGTCGGTCTTAACTGCTTAAAATGACCGGTTTTTGGTTAATTTTTTTTCGAGGGACAAATTCTTTTGAATTTATAGAAAAATATATTGGAATATCTGTCATTTCGGTTCTTTGGACTCACCGCCTTATTGCAGCAAAACTGTCTGTTTTTCTTTTCTTTTTCTCGAACCACCCGACCTGTGTGTCGCAAAACGTGGGAGCGAAAGTTGACTCTATGTTCTGACACCGTTACTTTGTTTTTTTCAGCACCGAATTTTGGAGACCAGAGCTAAGTTAGTCTGCGGCATGATCATTGTCAACCACAGTAAAAAAGAATGCTACAGAAACCCTTTATCAGTTTGGTGTTTGATTAGTCATGGTAGGGACCTCATGTAAAGAGGATGATGAGGCTCGTCGCAATTTCTTGGTTAAAATGCAAAAGATATTTACAAACGGTATTCCCCCAAAAAAAGACAGAAAGCATCTATAATCAATACAATTTATCGTATTCGGCACTCTTCTTCTAAAAAAATACAATGAAGTACATGACAGTCTTGTGATTGCAGACCTGTCCGAAACAAATTTATTCCGCTTGATCTTAACAAGATAAAAATGTACAAATGCTTGATAAGAAAATGTGAAATACTAGGCAAGACAATAGTGAACAATAAAATCACATTGAACCGCACGGCATGTAAAATACTAGCACTTAATTTCTATAATATATTTTAAGCTTTTCCTTAATTTAAGGACCGCAATTAGGCCTAAGTCCAACTTATATCAAACCAACGTTCTGAGGGTTTTCCACCTGTAATGAGGGTTTTTAGAAGATTTTAGAAGATGGATGACAGACCCCTAAGACCACGGATTCTTAGGGATACTTACTGTTATTAGCTAGTGTATTATTATTCACTTTAATCTTTCACTTTAGTACTATATATCCACCAGTACAAAAGCATACATTTTATTCCGAGTTTGCCTTTATTACTTTTTTATTATTTCCAATTATTTGATTAAAAACCAACAAGAAAAAACATAGATGAACTATAAAGATGAAGTTAAATATTTATATGATTCAAAGGTAATTTAGTTAAAAATAAAATTAAATTATTTATTACTGCTTCTGACTCAAAGATAACCCCTACCACAGACTAAGATTCAAAATAAGTTTCTATATAAATAGAAATTTGTATCTTAACTATTCTATATTCATACAGCATGTATCTTAACTATTCTGTATACTTAGAACGTACCGAGAAAAAAAGTTATGAAGAAAACCCAATTGTATTTGAGCATAATTCGAAATGTATGAAAAATATGCATTGTAAGAAAAAATCTATATAATCGCTTGAAATATAATTAAATATTCTAGAAAAAAAAATAATAAATCCTACCATTGTTAGCAAAGATAGCTTCAACTCAAAAACATACAATCAACATGGCACCTATGTTTTATAAAATATTTTGCACGTGTTTTATAATTTTTATAGCTCTAAAACTAAACATCTCCAGGAACGTTCCTGATGCTCATTTGAGAGAAAGATAGGTAATTGAATTTCTACAAAACCAAACATAAAAAAATCGCAAAATATATACAGCTCACAAAATTGTCGTACTGCCATTGTTTAAAAATCTATTTTATTGTACTTTTGTGAAAGAAAAGGAGAAGAAATTCATGCTGCTGAAAATATTTTAAGTAGTATTTATAGGAATTCATTTAAATTATTTTAAAAAATTGATAATTATTATAGGGTGGAAAGTGAAAGTTGTGTGATGCACAATATTTTTAAAGCAAGAAAAGCTGTCATTTTTTATGACTCATCTTATAAATCGGTAATTTAAAACTGTTGTTTATGATTCTTTTTTATTTTTTTCTTAGACGGACATTCCTTGCAATTGGATTGGAATTCATGGAAGACTTGAGGACTGAATTTAAAAATGAAGGGACGAATCTAAATAATCCATTAAACTACTATGTATCTTCGCTACCATACACATTTCCAAACTGAATCTTCGAAACTGAAAATTATACAAAATATAAATATATACACATACCCAGTTATGGTTATATTAATACACGCCTCATAGATACACGGTTTAGGAAAAAAAATATTCATTCACAAAAACTACAATATTTTCAGTCCAAAATATTAAGAACAACAGAAGCCCTTAGTTCGTAAATAACAACTGTCTACATAACATCAGCCAACACCGCTCCCTAATTTAACGCGGAAACACCACTGAAAAAAAAAATACGACTACAGCTGACATGCCATTAAAAAAAAAGCTAGATGAGAGATCTACTTCCTTAAATTTCCCATGAATGAAATGCCATGTTCAAGTTATCACCAAATTTACTGCATGCCATTATTCTTCTGTGACAGGTGCGAATTGATGTTTAAATTGAATTTAATATATATATATATATATATATATATATATATATATATATATATATATATATATATATATATATAGGGAGCGGAGTAGCTCATTGGTGTTACTATGGATTCGAGACCGGCTATGGCATATAATTATTTATTCTGTTATCAGCCGTGGATCAACCCTAAGGGATCGGAAGATAATCCTGGAGCTCGCCCAGCCTCTATAAATTGAGTACCTTTAATTGGAGGAAAAACCTTGAGGTTGAGCGTGATCTCGGCCAAATCACCTCCTTGCACAATCGTTGGCTTAGAAACAGTACGGTCCTTACCAAGTACTGAACCCAAGAACCCAAGACCCTTCATGGGTTGTAATGGTACAGGTTTATATATATATATATATATATATATATATATATATATATATATATATATATATATATATATATATATATATATTTATATATATATATATGTGTGTGTGTGTGTGTGTGTGTGTATGCATCTATTATTATGCTCCTATTGTCATCACTTATGCTAAATCCTCTATCCACTCGACAAGGCGTTTAGCTCGATTCATCTTTTATGGGAACACGACCGGAATGAACGAAGGCCCTAATGAAGATTTGTATTTTTTATAAAACGGAATATCGCCATTGTTGTAAAATTGCGGTGACTTTGGGGGCAGAAAATATTCACGAGATAGGACCGGGACTACATAAATAATGGCAATTAACTTGGACAGCTCTGGGAGCTCCTGGGCCGCCCTATCTTTTCCCTACCCCTCTCCATTGAAGTAACAATCTTCATCTGTTCCAATCTTTATCATCCACCTCTAATTGGTCGTTCAATGCCATTTAATACGACAGCTCTTTCCATGGAAATTATAAATTTATTAGAAATTTGATCTGCCTTGCCCTGCAAAGCAAAATTAAGAAATCGATCATTTTGTGTCATCATATGAAAGTACATTTTTATTAGTTGTACTTTAGCTCGCCCACATTTAGATAGTATTCCAAGGGCGAACTCATTATGATTTATTTTCGTTAGCTACTAGTTTTCACCTATTTACCATTGTAAATAGATAATTTTATGGATTATATTTATGAATTTAATCATTTATAATAATGATGGATAATAACAATTGTATTTAACCTAATTTTAGCACAGCGTCAATCTCTAATAATATAATATTATGGATGTTTTAATGATTCTCAAAGCAACTCATAAAAGTGACGCAGAAAGAGAATATTTTTTAAAATAATGCGATATGTAGATCATTAATACTGGCGTGGGACAAAATGAGATCTCACATCATTAATATACTGAATTCCGAAACCCTCATTAAGGCAAATTGTATATTTTATATTTATAATTTTTTGTCTCGCTTTACATGCTGAAAATATCATGTCAAAAAGGACTAAATATTTTAATTTTGTCTCTAGTACCATCAAATAAAAATGTTAAACTTCTACAATACAATGGAGAAATAAATTATTAAATTTGATATATGCGATCGATAAATCAATAGTAAAGGCTGAAAATGATAATTTAGTTTGGAAGTAGAAATTCAGAAGAAAAATATCTGATGTGGACATCCCATGAATTTCTTGTACGCCTATTAAACTATAAATCGGCGGCTCTAAAAGTGACCTTGAATTTGTTTTTATTTTTTACTTTTCATTTCTTTATTCTCTTCAATTCCTTTTTCCCCAAAATTTCAATGCATTGCAGTTTTTCTCTTAAATTTAACGGTAATATTATGAATAGTAATAAATAAATAAAACTATAGTAAATTTAAAAATTAATTGGCACAATATTCATTCACCTCAGACTAAAAAAAAGAGAGAAATACTTAATAACATTTCTACCTTTTAAAAATTAGTCCCCTTTAAATTGAATTTTAGGCGTTTACTATATATTTTTTTTTAGATAATTATTACTTGTGTCAGTAATAATTATTATTTCCGAAGATAGGTACTTGAATATGACCAAAACGTTGACTAACCGTTGGTATACTTGAGCGATTTCAGGATCTTAATTTTAAGCTTAGGATGTATGGCCAGTGCCTGTTAAAACTGTATATCAGCGCCCTCGAGTCAGAAGCCGATTCGAATCCGGCCTGTTGGGGTTGACTTAATTTTCGTGCCTGACGAAATTAATCTCTTCCTTCACAAGGAACCTAGAAAAGTTAGGTAAGATGTTGGATACCCCCGCCATCCTGCCCTAGTAGTAGTACTAAGGACGCTAAACCAAATGAACAAGCAATATGGATGTGTTTATTCGTGATTAATAACGTAAAAAAGTTGGTATTAACAAAAAACTAATTTGTAGAAAAGAAATCCTTTGTGTTTGCCCGTCCTTAAAAGTTTTTGAAAAAAAGGAAGACATTTTGTTTAAATTCGCTAAATGGCGGAATTAAGTTCTGAAATCCTTGCTAATTTGCGAAATCACCACAAACACAGTTCGGCGAATTAATTCTATGTTTCTGCACGGGCAGAGTATGTATACTTATTGAGTGTAATTACGCTATAAGTTGTGGATATCCTCAATCATCGAATTGGGAAGGGACCTCGTATAGTTTTCTCAGTGATGGACTCAATTGAAGGTTAATAATTAATGTATTTATTCTTTATTTCAAAAAGAATGTTATAATTATATGAAAAAATGGTTTATTTATCCTGCGATGCATACACGTTTTTAATTAAAAACACTAAAATTCCAGCAATATACTCTCAAATTACTAAATTAATATCTTCTACACCTTATATACATTCAAGGAGAGGATAATACCGCATTCTTAAACTTTACACTGCATATCATCAATACCAAGGCTAAAATATCTGCATAATTAAAACTCTTTTTGATTATTAATTAAAATACACGAGCCGGGGCCAGCAGTGTTTTTGGCCCACAGTGTAGCATAATGATTAAAATTCGGATACCCGTACCTTGGGTATAACTGGGACAGAGAATATTAAATGGAATTGTATAATATTGTGGTGGGGATTCATGGGGTCGCAATTGATGCTACTGAACTAGTTTTGATTTTTATGATACATATCTGACAGGATAATCTTCAGCTTTACTTGTTTTTTTTTAATTTTTTAGTTAAATAAAAAAATGTTTTAACCCATTTTATCATTCCATAAATCGCTCATTAAATATGATTTTTGTCTTCAAAAAAAGAGAAATCTTTCAACAATCCTTGGAATTCAGTTGTTAGTATCGATAAAGTTGTACCTTAACGCTTTCTAAAATAAAAAATGCTCTCCTACAGGGAAGTGATCAATATGCTATTTAAAGTAGCCATTAAAAATAGACAACCACTCTTTCCGATCCGAAGGGCATTGATCAGATCGATATCCTTTATACACCAACTTCTGTTACGATATCTCTAGTTCTAGACGATATGTATATTGATCATATGTTACAACATGCAGAAAATTCTACTTACGATTTTATAAATAATTGTTTTCGATAGCTTAAGATTGTTCAATTTGTCAATTATATGGCTATATGTAGTAAAAAATTCGGGAAAGCTTTGGAAATAAGTGGATAGGAGTTGAGGAGGTGAACGCAAGCATCATCATGTCCATAAGAGGAAAAGTGTTAACCTGTTCTGGATAAGTTAAAAGAGTTATCTCTGACAGGTTACTTAAGTTATAGAATGAAGAGTATATTAATATAGATGGATGAAATGGAAGAAAGACTTACAGGAAACGGCATCAGGGATTTTTTTCCTTGAAAAATAGAGTCTTTGACAAAAAATATGGATACATTTTTTATATGGTTGAACAAAACATAAGAGAGAAATTTAAAATACACAAATGCTTATATACGACTGCAAGTATACTACATCACCCGGCTAGAGATCTTCATGGTCTTAATTTTTATGTATATTATTATATAGATAGATACTTTTTCAAAATTCTCAAGCTGCAGAAATTTTCTCAACTCTGCGTTATTTATAATACTAATAAAGAAGATATAGTGAACACGAAGCTCAATAACGATACCATCAACATAGCTATTCACATACATCCACAAACCCCCGTCAAAAACGTAATCCACAAGGTCAGTCTTTACTAAACCCTCTCACCTACGTTTCGCTTTATCCATTGGACGTTTGCTCGTCAGATCAACGCTTATTACCTTTAGGCTGCAAGCTCCGCAATGCCACGTTGTATAGCCTCCTAAATATTCCGAACTTTATGACACTGCGTACCATTTACAGTTTTCAGATAACTGGGCGTACCACTAACTGATCTTTTGATATTTGTATTAAAGATTGATCATCATAAAATAATACAAACTGATTTTCGAAACTTTATATAACAAATAAAACAATATATATTACAGTAATCTATATATATAAAAATTCAGCATGCGTATGTTTGTGATAGCAAAACTTGAAAAGTAGTCTTTCACTTTCATCTAGAGAATTTTACTTCTCGAAGGACTTCGAGAAGATTCCTATGCATTAAACTTTTCGAAATGCTCCCCTTAAGGGGAGAAATGAGGAAAAATATAAAAAAAAAAAAAAAAAAAAAATAGGTAATTTCGTAATCGTTATCTTGACAACTTAAAACATGTGGAAGGAGGTTCACAACTAAAACATTTAAAAAAAAGTGAAAATATTGTGTGAAAGCGTCATTTGTTAATAAAATCAGTAATTATGAGAAAAACAAGTGCAAAAACGTGAAGTTTTATTGCCACTTGAAGAAATTTATTACCATTTCGCTCATGTCCCTAGAAAAGTTCTAAATGAAATGAGATGAATTCTAAACAATGCAGTAGAATACCGAGAAAAATTTGCAACACTTTTGCGTCGGAATATTTACAGTTAAATTTTTTTTATGGTAACCGGTTTTGTAGTTGAAAGTTCTGGTAGCCCCTTCCCTCCCCTAAGATATCTAATAATTGAAGCATAGAAATGTAAAAGATTCGAAGTTCCTTTAGAAAATATTTTCAGAATTCAAGTTAATTTGAAAAATATTACAGAAATATGACTTAATTAAAAAAAAAAAAAAATATCTTCCTGATAACCTATGGTCGTATGAATAATAAAATCATATTTGAAATAGTACTAGCTTTACAATAGAAAAAAAAATGATTTTTTTTTTTATAAAAAATATTTTTTTTCTTCCTTTCCTTTTAGTCCACATAGGCACGACATAGCAACGGTATTGAATTGAATGGTGTGTTTCCTCAGTGAATCTATGTTCGCTATAACACTTTTATTTACTTTTCCATTAATTTCATACAGAAATAAGTATGATGAAATGTGCAACATGTAATTAATGTATTTTAAAAAAAATAAAAATCAAAGTTAAACATAAATCTTTTTTTTTTTTTTTTTTTAAAGTTATTTGTAAAAGTTTTGTACAACCTACAGTATGATGATGAATGATGAGAACAATAGCTCTATCTTCTGTTACTCAATCATCATGAACCATCATCAATTATTATTATTAATTGTAGATCGTGTTTACTTGTGTTATCACTGATACATTCAATACTATCTACTATAAAAATGTTATCCGCCACTAAAAGTTTAAAAAGATAATTGTATTCATAATTCTTGTTTGATTTTTCAAGTACCTTCTGGAACGTCCTACTAAAAAACGCGTACCACGGACTAGAAACTCCGGTCCTTGAGGATTCATTTTTTTTTTCGGGCTAAATATTCTACTCAATATCTTCTTTTTGAAGAGTATATAACACTAAAGAGTTATATTTCTCATAAAGTTAACGCCCTCGTTTCGCATCTCCTTAGAAAACTAAGAAGATAACAGTCTTGTGAATTCTACCTTTCACTTTTTAGGGAAGTGGTACACGGACAGAACAATTTCACTGCTACAGCTAGATTATAATATATTATAACATATTTTATTTTTTGAATTTTCATGTTCGGGGGAGAAAAATCCTTCATCGAAGAAAACTTTTATTTAATTGTATGAGAAGATACGGAGTGGTCTACACTACTCACCGCTGACATCGACGGACGAATCTCTCAAATCCACCCTAGTAATTGAAAAATCAGGAAGCGAATCAATTTATACATCGATATAACCTGTAACAATACTTATTTGAGCCGGTACGAGATACGCTTTATGAGTAAATAAAGCACTGATGTGTTTCTAATAATACAAACAAATAATAGAAATTTTAAAACTGCAAACCAAAAACAATATCCATCAGATAAAGTTTTGTATTATGCAAACTGTGCTTTCTCTGTTTTTCTGACACCCTAAGAGAGGGGCCTATCTACAGAGATATAGATAACATTTTCCGATACAGCCTTCTTTCCAAGGCAGACCATTATGGAATAAATTTGATTCCGATACGCTCTGAGTTCCGATGGGATCAGTCTGTTACCTGGAGTAATTTCAGATATTGCCTTTATCGGAACAAAATATTACCAGGGTATCTTGAAGCCGTTTTTATTTTTTTTATTTTTTATTAGTTATTGAAATTTGAAAATCTGAATGAGGCTCAGTACTAATAAAATGGGATTTAAATTTACTTCAGACATAAATATATATGCACGCACATATAGGAAGATAGGATAGGACAATATTGCATTTATGTGAGCATTCAGCAACTTGGCCTTCACTATTCTTCACCAATCTATATTTTTATTCTAAGTATTTAGTTACTAATAATGGGAAGAAGGAAAATTCTAGTGATATATTAGTGGAATAATTTCTTCCTTATATCTTAATATTCCTTTATTAATATATATATATATATATATATATATATATATATATATATATAAAACATGGTTCCACTAACGTTTCAAGATATAAAATATATGTAAAAGTGTAATATTAGATGTCATTCTTAATATTTTATTTAATTACCTTCTTGATGAGGGGGCTACTACGAAACATTGGTGGACATATGTAATATATACCAATAAAGGAATATAGAGAATTATATTTTATTTTCTTCATATTGAATATTTTACACTTTTTAATGTTTAATGATTTTTACTTTCTTGTACTAAGAAACTATTGTAATCGCAAAAATTTTTGGTTTCAGATTTCAACGGAAATATCGATTTTGACCATCCCTGTATCCATTTTTACTGGTTTCGTCGTGACGTCTGCATGTTCATATCTCGGATAACTCAAAAACGGTTAGCCGTTGAAAGTTAAAATTTTATAATTAGGATTCCTGAAAAATCTAGTTGTGAATCACCCTTTTTGGTCACTGTATGATTATCGGAAATAGTACTTTACTTAAAGGTCAATATTGATTTTCATCAAAAATTATATTATGTAAAACATCTCGAATTTGGTAAATAGGACTTTTATATCAATATTAATGTATTTACTAGATTTTGGTTAAAACTGGTGAGTCAAAAAGGGTGCTTTATCTGCAAGTCATAATAAATTTGCATACAAAATTATATTAAAATTAAATACAGAAATCATCTGGTTCGGTAATAAAGGTTACAAACGCGATTTTATTTCCACTCCAATTAAACATTTTTATTACTTGTTTTAGGTGCAAAAATTGAGTGTAAAATACTGGTCATCCTCCCCATTTTTGAGATGAACAAGTCTGCAGCAGGAGAATAAGATATAAGTTAAGTTGGTTCTTCCGCTTAAAATGTCGAAACTATCGATTTTCAATGCTTTTTCTCGTGATATTGACAGTTCTAATGTTGTCACGGAACACGAAGAAATCTCTTGGAAACTAGTTACCTACTGAAAGAAAACGACATGTAATAACGGAATGAGTTCTGCTGAAACAAGAGTGTGTGTGCGGTGTGCTACTAGATGGATGTCGCGACGCCGAGTGTCGTTTTTGAGATACTGCAATAATCGGAAACTAGTAACCAAATTCAGAATAGCTTTTTGAGCCACCGATTTATAGTTTAATAGGCGTACAAGGAAGTTATGTGTTGTCCGCATCAGATATTTTTTAATATTCTCCAGCTGTATCTCCGACATAATTATTAAACTTTGCATAACAGTCTATCTTGCTCCATTTACATGTATCTAGTATAATTTCCACGTTAGGGAGTTGCTTCAGACACATTACCGCTCACGACATCTTGTACAAATGAGCGACGCAACTAATTGATCGCGATGGCCAAGAACCGCTGACCCTATCGCATAGCAGATGGCCCGGAGCACGCCATTTGGCTCTCAGGGCTCTAGGTTAATCTCTACCAGAGGATATCGCTCCACTGAGATTTCATTGTTTACTTTTTACCAGAAAAAAGTAGTGTTTTACTTCGATACCATAAAAAAATGATATGCATATTAACTTAAAAAAATAATTATAACAAGCTTAACTTTAAAACTATCAGCGAGATTCGGTTTCAAATCGACCGTTTGGCATTTCGTTTGTTATGCGATTAGGACCGAACATTTTCTTCAAATTTGGCACAAATGTTCCTCGAACGCAGGAAAAACGATGGATTTGTGGAGGATTTTTATTTTCGATCCAATATGGCGGTCGTTTTAATGGCCTCGTGTCGTCAGAAATGTGTTTGTTTCGCACTCACGACCAAATTTGACATAAATATTTTGGATATTTTATTAACATTTTTTTTTTTAACCCTTCACACGGATGGTGAAGGGAAAATAAAATCAGATAATTACAATAACTATGCGGAGATTAAATTATCTTTTCAATGAAAAACATTTATCAACTGTATAATGGCTTCTGTGATTATTTGTTAATTGCCTTTAATATTTCTAAGTAGATCAAATCTTGTGGAACCCAAAGACGGATGCAAAATAAAATAAAAATGCCTAAATTAGTTAGATATTTAGTTTTCGATTTATTATGTAAAAACACCTCTATCGATTCCCACTCACGATATATCGAGGAAAAAAAATCGACAATTGATGACGTAAGCACAAAATATTGGCGAATCTCAGTCGTCACTCAGGCCCTTTACCAGTGCTAGAAGGCTTGAAATATATTCTGACTGCAAAAGCTTTGCCACCTGAATAAACAAACACTTAAGAAGGAAATTAAAAAAAATATATATATATATATATATATATATATATATATATTATATATCTGGGAAAAACTTCTCTTGTGTTTTTTTCTAAAGTTTGCTAAATGGTGCTTAAGCCTTTTTCAAAAAGCGACCTAATGTGTTAGTTCACAGTCCTGATGAACACAAAAGTACTTGAGAAAAAAATCGTCCGGACCACAGACGTAAGCAGCATTTGCTTCATTAAAATTAAACCAACCTCTAGAAGCTAAAAATGAATCTTTTTTTTGTTTTTTTAATGTGCTGCAGAACTCTTATTTGTTATTTGCTAAGAGTTGAAGTCTTATTAAATTGCTAGAAAGAAATTCGTCTTCGTATACTTCTTCCTATACCAATAGTAACGCGAAAATATAACTTTTAAGATGTATATAAAATGTCCATTCATTATTGTAGCAATTGCAAATACTGGCACAGAAATACCCACATCTGATATTATCTTTAAAATAATTTTTTAACTCCATAATTAAATTATATTCTTTATGAAGGCAGATGGATAAGGAAAAGAATCATGTAAAGTTATCTTGCTATAGAAATTCTTTTCAAGCTAGATTCCTCTTCGGATACAGATGGTGAAAAATATTTATCCGCTCGGGAAAATGAACACTTGAAGGGGAGAAGTTTTTATTTGATCCCTGGAAGAGTTCTCTAGAGTATTTTCCGAGCGGGAAGTTGTTCGGGGAGGTTGACTAAACAAGGCGACACTGTCTCGGAATTAGGCAATTTAAGGACCATTTGGGGGGATAATTTGATAAACTCTCTCCCCCATCCTTTTACACTCGAGAATTCTCTCCCTCTCACCTCAAGTGATAGAGTAATTGATTTGACTTGGGCAAGTAAGTCGCCTTTCCGGTTACATTTCGCTGTAGCGCATTCGTCCAGCATCTTTTCACCTCGTCGACGATCTTTACGCCACTAAATTAACACAGAAATAACCTGGATGTACGTACTCCTTGCTAACGTTACTTTGTACCGACTGCAACTAATGGCTTGTAAATACTATAAAGAGAGGATTCGGATATCGGCAATATTCGTACCTACCAAACTCCTCATATCCACATTTTTTTTATTAATGAAACGTAGTGAGTTTTTTTCTATTTTATAATATTATACTTGTTCTTATTCTTATCTCAGACGCTTTGTCAGTCCTCAGTGAGAATGTCGTCGACAAAATGTGTTTTGTTTTTCGAAAAGAATTCATAAAATTTTTCTGGCATTCTAAAATATTTAAAAAAAATTCTCAACACTCAAGATATCTGAGAAAAATCAATAAATTCACCAAAAGTGACTATTTGTTAAATATTTTTATTGACACACAATTTACATGTTTTAAAAAATTATTTCCTTCTTCAGGTTCAACCGCAGCGGCAAGGCGCACAGTGGCCTTACGAGATGCCATCAAAGAGAACATGTGGGAGAAGTTGAGCAGAGGTGTTCGGCTTCTTCACAACACAGATCGGGCATGGCAGGTTTTATTTTCGATAAATGCCGATTTTCAACCACTGTGCCTTTCGACCAGCCTAGTGGGCGACTAGCTTAACTGTTATTTGTTTATGACGAGTGAGATCATACTAGGGTTGGAATATCGAAACGCGATATATCGATATATCGGATCTGAAAAACCGATATATTATATCGATATCCTAAAACCCGATATATCGGATGATATCGATATTTTACACCGATATATCGGTGATATTGATATTTTAAACTTTATTATTTTATTTTAATTAGAAATTTTCTTTATTCTTTATCATATTTTTAATTTTATTCGTGAGCTGTACTTTAAATTATAGCTTAATTATTCTCTTAAGATTTTAAGATTACCAAAAAGAAAAAATAATATGGAACAATCATTTACCAAATTGAAATAAAATAGACAATGCTATTAATGTAAATAAATTATTGCATATAATCATTGGTTAAAATATAGCACATGTTAATTTATAAATATAATGGGGTAGATAAGATTGAAACACATATACTGTTAATTAATCCTATGTAAAGACAAACAGGTAATAATATAAATGGTGATTTTACTGAAATATACATATCAGATGAATTACATATTTTTAGATAAATGTTTTGAGAATGCTCAATGTATGCATGTAAACTTTATAAAATACAATTTTTTTTAGAATTGAAAAATTTGTAGAATAAAAATAATAATAAAATAATAAATAATAATAAACCATAAATAATAATAAAAAACCTTCAAGATAAATTACATTGATAACCAAAGCAGTTTTACAGTATAAAACACTAACGAACGAACGAACTTCAAGATAAAAATGTATTATAATACATACTTATTTTTTTTACCAAAGTATTATTTTTTTCTATCTTTTTTTGTAATGATTCATGGATATTAAAATTATTGCTGTATAAATAATAATTATATTATTTCATAATCTTCTCATAAATTTCATAACGTTACACTCATTTAATGCACGGTTTCTTTGCTTTTTCGTCCATTTCCTTTCGATATATCCATATATCGATATTTTTCTACCGATTATCGGTGGATATCGATATTAGGCTTCGCGATAAATCTAATTTTATATTTTTCATTCGATGTTCCAACCCTAGATCATACAAACATTAAACATGCATAACCCTCCGAAAATTCGAAAGACCTAATTTAGTCAAAGGAATTGAGATTATTAACTGTAATCCGATTTTTTTTTTTTTTTTGGTAAAGAATTTTTAATTTTTTTCCAAATTATTAAAAATATTAATTAGTATATTATTGGATGATTCCAAAAGCCTTGAGTCTCTCAACTTGTTGTAAATAACTTACTGTGGTATCATCGGGACTGAAAAGTATAACAACAAATAAATGCGGTATGGGTATTGCATTTCTCACATCAACAGTGTGAAGTAAACCAAGTAAAAATATATAGTAAATTACACCAAGACAGTTTAACATATAACGAAGAAAAAGTTAAGACGAATAATCCGAACATAAAGGAATTTCTTCATTTCTCTACTATATTAAAGTAACGTTTTCATCAGGCCATCTCAAAGAATTCCATAATACATTTTATTGTTTTAATAATTTTAACATTAATTTTGAGAACATTAATTGATTTTAATGCTGTTCAGTTACATTTTTTTTTCGTTTTAATCCTGTGACCATGCCACATAATTTTTTTATCTTTATGTCTTCAACATTACTATTATCATTTGATTCCTATCCACATATTAATTATAGGGGGATTGATTAATTAATTAATTATTATTAAATGAATTATAAATATCGATTCGCCATAGGTTCTCTAATTTGTTGGATTTGTTAATTTGAAAGTAAAAACAAAATAAAATGCCGCCAAAAGAAATTAGTTAAAGGCTTGTGAAATTGGAGAATATAACCCTTACTCAAAATATAATTGTAATTGTATTAAAAAAATAACGCATAACCTGGTTGTCAGTGTACGCCGACAGTTGTGAAGGGAACAATAAAGATACAAAAAAGATAAATGACCAAAGATTTAATTAACTTCAGTAAAAAATACGAAATTTATAAATACAATGGAAATATAGTTGACCGTTGATGGAATGAAGGAGATAATGTTTAGAATGTGCTAAAGGCTTAAAACTTAAGTCCGAAATGTAAAATAGTATATTTCCTCTTCAAAATTATAACTTATTATGGAAAGAGAAATCTTAGTTATTTCTGTTTAATGTTTTCACCTTAAGTCTTTATTTGATTACTAATTAAATTCCTTAATGCTGCAATAATGATAGGTGTTGACTTTAGAAACGCAGCTAATGCTAGCGAAGGGTAAAATCAAGCAACGAAGCTCGCATGTTTGCCTCGTAGCATTAAACAGTGGGGACAGATTAGTGGGAGGCACAACCACCCTATTCCTTCCCCCTTCTAATTTTCTTTTATGTTCATCGTCTCAACTTCTTTTATTATAAGCACTTAAAGAGGCCTTCCCATGGCACTGAACTTACGGGGGTGAGGTGATAATCCGGGCTTCCTCAAAATATTATATATTTTATAACATAAATTTTTTTTTTATTTTATTGCATGAAATATTTTATATTTTATAACATAATATATTTTATATTATATAAAATAAAATATTTTATATTTTATATCATCCGACTTTTATTTTGCATTGAATACTATTTAAAACATTTTATTGTTAATTATAACAACGACCCTTTTTTATATTAAATAAATTGCAATTTATACAGGATCCACCTATGAAAAAGGAAATTATTATTTAGTGAAATAGTGAAAAACTTAAATTATTTATTAAAGATTTTTTAATTAATATTTTATGTATAAATTTTTTTTCCAAAGACAATGTTTATGTAAACTTTAGTAACAATAATTTCTCGAAATGGAGATATCCCTTGGCGAAATGAGATATCCCCGCCTCCATCTATCGATTTAACGGCTTGCGACTTTTATTTTTATGGGGCTTCTAATTTTTTGAGGCAGATCCAACCAAAACTATTCAAGGCCTCAAACAACGCTTTCAGCGTGAGAAAATAGGAAAAGAGGAAATACTCATCAATATGTTGCGAGAGCACTTGTAAAACTTACAGGTACGACACTAATGCAAAAATTTCAATCAAGGATATATGATGAACGTAGTGTTTAGAAAATAGATTTTTTTTTTTGTTTTTGTATTGTACACCAAATGGCTATTCTTGTACTTTATATTTATACAAAAAGAATTATTTTTGATAATCAAACGCATCCAATCCCTTCAGTCTGAAGTCCTTCGACCAATAGACAGTGCTCCATACTACGCAACCAATAATACCCTGTATCATGACCTTAATACCCCATTTGTTTTAAACCTTATTCCATCCAAATTCTCCAAATCTCACCAGAGCCTTACTCATCATCCTTATTCTTTAGGGCAATCCCTATCTAACACTACCAACACTATTATTCTCCTCGAAGGTTGAAACGGCAGTGGCCCCGAGACCTTTTGTAAATATGTATATTGGAGTTTTGGCAATGGCCAGATTCTCCACTCAAGTTCTGTAGCTATAGCGTCCTCGCTCACTCTCCACTGGCTTTAATGGCAGTGACACGATTGAGAGAGAAACGCTGGGATATTCTGGAGCTCTACTTCTCTATCAACATTGGGGTACAAGCCTGGATCGGGATTCCCCAGGCCGATTGTAAATAGTGTATATAAGTATGCTTGCGTTTAAGGTGCTTATGTTTCTTTTATTTTATTTGTTTACTTATTTCTTTCTTCTTATTCATTACTTTACTATTATTTAATTTATATAATTTTCTGTAAATATGGTGTGAATGATCTCCGTAATCACTAATTGTAATCACTAACTATTGAGACAGAATGTATTATTAATCAATAAAAAAAATACATAACATATCAATTATTTAATTGATCAATTAATTTCGAAATCATCCGGTTTCACTGCATATTATAACATTAGAAGCACTAAACATGAGTAACTAAAATACTCGGGAGGGGGCTGATAATGCAAAATATAATGATTTTAATACCGTGATATCAGGTATCGATTTATTTTAACATTTTAACCCTCGGTAACTTAATATTGGAACACAATATCGATGGTATCCGAAATGTTAAAATAAATCGATACGTGAAGTCGCGATATTAAAATCGATATTTTTTCATGGTCAGCACTTTCGGTAACCTAATAATGGATCCCAATATCGATGATATCCGAAATGTTAAAATAAATCGATACGTGAAGTCCCAATATTAAAATCGATATTTTTTTCATGATCAACATCCTCCCTAGCCTAATATTGGACCCCAATATCAAACATGAAATATCTTTATATTCATGATCAAATTTTAACATCGACTTTTTTTTATTTTATTTAAAATATAAAAATCACATCATGACATTTATTTTTGACCTTTTAAAATAAAAGCCATGGTATGACTTTTATATTCTGATGTCAAATATAAAAATCATATAAGGACTTTTATTCAGTGAGATATAAAAATAAGAGTTAAATGAAATCCCTGGTAAACAGTATATATACTGTTCACATAGATCCATGTCACCATTTATATAGTATTTTTATCTACTACGATGCACTCCTGACTTACAGTAGGAAGCAACCAAACTCTGGAAACATTTGCCGCCTGTTTGCGTTGGTATTAACCGTTGAGCCGAGAAGTTTGTTCTAGAGTTTCTGCTTTTGTTAGCATTGAAATATTTGATCGAGCTATGTGTTCAGTAAATGTAATAGTGTAAATTCCACGAAGGTTCACCTACAAACCAAATGTTTAACATGGCCCTTTTAATAAGAAAATTACTAATGGAAATGGTCTTGATTACAAATGGAAATTTGATTTATGCAAAGATCAATTTGTGAAATATTATTATATAATTTAATAATATTTATTTAATAATAAATATTATTATTATTATTAAGCTTAGAACCATATTTGAATGAAATCACACAGTCGTAAGTATCGATCGCTATATTAAAAAAATTTAATGAATAACAATGCAATTAATTAATTGGAAAGTAAAATGAAAGTTTTTTAATATCTACTAGACCATTAACTGACCATTATCTCTTTTCAAGATCTTCGACTACTTTGTTTAATGCTTTTTTTTTTTTTTTTTTTTAGTGAAATATAATATTCTTCCTCTCTGTTATCCCCCTCCTCTGGAAATCCCAGACGTTGGCTAAAAGTATGTGGCCCCTAGACCTCCGAAGTATTTATATTTTTGTAATTTATATTTCTTTATTTAAAATTTTTTTATAAGTCAAAAGATTTTATACATTTAATCATATAAATTGAATTTAAAAAAAAAAATGGTAGAAAATCGCCAGATCCACCGTAATAGTAAATTTAATTTAAGTTTATAAATAAATAAAAATGAATTTCTTATTAAAAAAAGTACATTTCTGATATTGTTTCCTATTCGTTGTTATTATTATTTTACTTTAATAGTGGTAGTAATATGTTTGAAAATATCATTTAGTAGAAAGTTTTTAATATCCCATATGTTATAACAGAGTTCATAATATTCCATTAAACTTTCGTTTCGTTTTTACTTCCTTGTAAGAAGGAAAGGAAGTATTGTAATCGCGAAAATTTTCGGTTTTCAGATTTCAACGGAAATATCCATTTTGACCATCCCTGAATCCACTTTGATTAGTTTCGTCGTGGCGTGTGTACGTACATACGTACGTACGTTCGTTCGTATTTCGCATAACTCAAAAACCGTTAGCCGTAGAAAGTTGAAATTTCGTATTTAGGATTGTTGTGAAATCTAGTTGTGAACCTCCTTTTTTGGTCACTGCTTAATCACCGGAAGTGGTACTTTACTTAAAGGCCATAATTGATTTCCATCAAAAATTATATTAAAATACTTTGCAAAACTTCTCAATTTGGTATTTATAACTTATATATTGATCTAAACAACACACTAGATTTTGGTCTAAATTGGAAAACCGGAACCGGTACTTTACTTGAAAGTCAAATTAGACTTTCATCAAAAATTATGCTAAAATATAATGTTTCCATCTGAACATGTTTCCATGTTAACATCTGAAATTTGGTAAATAGGACTTTTATATTGATGTGAATGTATTTGCCATATTTTGGTTAAAATTGGTTAGCCAACGTGAGAAAACGGTACTTTACTTGAAGGTCATAATAAGCTTACATCAAAAATTATATTTAAATTAAATACATAAATCATATGTTTCAGTAATAAAGGTTACAAACGCAATTTGGTTTCCAATCCAATTAAACATTTTAATTACTTGTTTTAAGTGTTAAAATTTAGTGTAAAATTTCTAGTTTTACTGGTTTTCCTCCCTATTTGTGTGTGTGTGTCAATAGATGGATGTCGCAACGCAGAGTGTTGTTTTTGAGATACTGCGATCTTCGGAAACTAGTAACCAAATTCATTATCACTTTTTGAGCCACGGATTTATAGTTTAATGGGCGTACAAGGAAGTCATTTGTTGTCCACATCAGATATTTTGATTAGACAACTTTATGAAGAAATATTTTTAAGTTCAGTCACATATGTGACTGAAACTAGGCTCCGATATGTACTGTAAAATATTAAATAACTTAACAAGGTAAGAAATATATAGTTTTATTTCAGCGAGTTTAAAAATTACATCTTCCAAATGCATGGTCGTTACTATAGATTGCCGAAGACTCTCATTTTGTGTTATTTCTGGTAGAATAGCATTGGTTTATTTTTTCCATATTCTCTCCTTGAAATTTGAAAACGAGGTCGATGTTTAAACTCACTGACGACTCCAAGTCACTCCTAAAAGAAATCAATCTGCCAGTGAACTTTTTCCTCAGAGCTTCAAGTTAACGTTGGACATAGTTACTTCTTGTTGGAATCACACATCCTCAGTCTTGATTCCATCGAACATAGGGCGTTGAATAGCCTCCTTCATGAGCACGCAACGGTCAGGTTTCACAGTTACCGTTATACTCTCCTCCGAAAAAAAAGTACGTGCTGATATCACCGAGGTCAGTTATTCCTCGAGAAATAAGACTGGGTCGAAGGTTGATCGAAAATTTTCAGGAATGTCTTTGGCAATGCGTAATCAACAAATGCCGACATTCGAATGATGCAATTTTTAAAACAAACTGAAATGAAATTATTTTCAATATGCTTTTTGAAAATAAAACCAGTTTTTTTTCTGCAGACTTTTTATTTTTTATAGCCCTTCAAAATGTGGCAGTTTTTTCTGGCCCAACCTATATAAGAATAAATACTACAAACAATAATATTCTGTATTGGTAAATAAAATAGCAATGATGAGATAGGTTTCTTAGTAAACCAAATATATATTTATTTTTAATTAAAGAAGTTGTAATATAGCTTAGAATAAGTCATTATATTTAAAAAAAAAAAAAAAAAATGGTTCGCTATAATTTTAGTATATTACTGCATAGAATAAAAAGTTAAGAATTCAATTAATTGATTGCTTCTATTTACAGAGTGATAAACAGACAGGGTTATTAAATTTTATGTTTATTGAATTTAAATTACAATGTACTTCAACGTGGTAAGAGGTACCTTTGTCTAGTTTGCATTGTAGTCAGGAGCGGATTATAGATGTCGAGGTCCCTAGGAAATGCAAATCTCAGGACCATTGTTTCCTATTTCAATTAAGTATACTTTAGTTCATAAACATAAATATATGCAGAATGAAGTAAAGTATAGAGTTAATATCTAATTTGTCCATATACGAACTAAAGATATTCTTCTTTACCATAATCCAATGTACTAAATTTTAATTAAAAAAAAAACACTGTTGGGTTTTCTTTCTCTTGTTTATTTTTACTAATAAATAAAATCTATTGTGTTTTAATAAATTGTAAAAATAAAAAAAAATGTGTTGCACAAGAGTATATTCCGAATCAATTATAAAAATGTCTGTAATACTATTTATGAAATAAAAAAACATCCTGATCCTGTTCACTTCAATACAGGTTTTATAATAATAAATAAAATTTAGGTAGGTGCGATCAAAATTGGAAAGAATACGATGGCTTGGTCATGTGGAAAGAGTGCCAGTGGATCGTCTACTAAGCAGGCTGTTATATCAATTGCCGGAAGGAAGGCGAACGCAAGGAAGACCACGCCTTAGATGGCTTGATGATTTGGAGGCAAACCTGGGCCGAATAGGGGTAAGGGTATGGAGAAAATATATAGCTGACTGGAAGGAGTGGACGAGAATAATGCCGGAGGCCATAGCCCTACAGCGGCTGTCTGTAGAGCCAATGTATAAGGTAGAAAACATTTAATAAAATATAAATAAATCGGAACTAATGTATGTCATTTATTAAAACAAAACTATTCTATTTGTATGCAATACTCGCAAATGAAGATAACAAAAGCAATTTAAGGACAAAAACCATGCATAAAAGTTTTGTATTTTTGAAAAATTTGAAATGCTGTAAAAACTTCGAAAACGTAATACAATTGGCTGTCGCAATGACTGAACAATAAAAAAAAAATATACGAATAAAAGTGTATTCTATTAAATGCAAAAATATATTGTCTATGACTAAATGCTCCGAGCGAGGCGAGGAATCTCTCAGTATTTTTTTTAATGCGAGACTAACTGAAAGTAATGAGTGCTACAAACCTAAATAATGAAAGTGGATGGAGTTAATTTGGAATGTGTTCTGAAATTAAATGAAACGTAGCCGAGTAATGATGAGGGAGATAGGGTCAGGACGGTTGTATGTGTCTGTCAGTGTAGTTGAGTTTTATTTAAAAGAGAAAATAAGCATGTAGCTTATAAGCTTATTACGTTAAACTGCTTGTTATCAAAAAATAAACCTAAAATCTTTGTAAAGCAAACTAAAACTACCTTATATTATTTTTCTACCGGGCCACGGGGCCATTGGCAATTGCCCATATAGTTGTATTATGTAAGGTATAATTATATAACACTCCGTGTTTTCAGAAATTTTCGAATCTGCTGTGCAGAAATGCTTGTAACTACTGTCTATGTATATTATATGGTAATGATATTATAAAGGAAGGGGTACAATGTACATACTATTGTACTCACGGTGGTGTTAGTACTAGTCGTACTGGTCCTGTGCTGCTGTCTCGAGGGAGAGTTACCAGCGAGTCTGCTCTCCGGCCCGGAGCCGTTCTTGGAGATCTCGAGGAAGCAATGGCTGGTCTCGAGGTGGGTCTGAGCCCGCCGCTCCTCCTCGACGATCTTCCTAGCCGCCCTGAAGATCTTGTAGTATACGAACATCATGACGGACAGCGGGAGATAGAAGGAGCCGACGGTGGCGTAGATCTGGTAGGCGAAATCCTGGCAGACGAGGCACTGGAGACCGGGGCGGTCATGGGTCTCGCCGTGGGTGTTTCCGAGGATGAGGAGCGGCGGAAGGCTGATGCAGGCCGCCCCCAGCCACACCAAGGAGACGCAGGCGATCATCCTCTTGGGAGTTCGTTTCACTCCGTACTCCAAGGGTTTAGTGATGGCGTAATATCTGTCAATAATAATTAATTATATAAAAAATATTTCTAACTGGAAGACTATAATTTTAACAAGTAAAT
Organism: Rhaphigaster nebulosa; assembly: GCA_948150685.1. Classification (NCBI taxonomy): domain Eukaryota; kingdom Metazoa; phylum Arthropoda; class Insecta; order Hemiptera; family Pentatomidae; genus Rhaphigaster; species Rhaphigaster nebulosa. Next base: position 73,994,017 of record OX411311.1, on the reverse strand, counting down.
GAACAGTGAAAAGAAAATCTTCCTTGTTAAATCTTATTGGGAATGTTTCGAGGTTCTTCCGTATCATCAGGACCATATTTATTGTATGATATCTTTCCAAAAATAGTCACATGTTTGAAATTATCCATTAAAGTATGTAAAAATGCCGTATATTTAAAAATACATGGTCAATAAAATTGTTATCAAATTTCTTGTATACAAACACCATGCATTATAATGATCTGTATCAATGTTAACAAAGGGCTCTAGAGGATTATCATTTAAATATATCATATGTCCCTGATCATGGGACAGAATCCCGAAATGTTGATAAATTGTTAATATAATTGTCAATAAAATTCGACAAGGAAGATGTTATTTTCACTGTTCATTTACTTCTAAACAATAATTAAAATGTAAGGAAGGGTCTAAAGGAGAAATCATTAATTTCCTAACACACATTGCAATCTCTATATTATGGATCTGCAGATACAGATTATTATTCCATAGAGATAATAATACATAATATAAACATAATTTCTCAAACAAGTTCATTACAAATAAAAAATATGAATAAACATTTCAATAAATAAAAATGTGTGTAAATACATCCTGATATATTGTAATTTTATTTATTCAGATTCACTGTATTAAAAACAATTAAGTAAGATAATGTGGGTTAAGTGCAAACTAGATTTTACAAAATTTGACGTCAAATAACTACAAAATCATTATTTTTTAAGCTAGGTTTTTCATTTAAAAAATAAAAAATGTTCCTTAGACGATGATATTTAAATATTATCTACAATCCCACGTTTCAATCTCATCCATTTTTATGCGATTGATAATTGATAATTGATTCAATTTTATTATATTGCTACTGTACCAAGTGCACACTTGCCAGCTGCGTACGATGTATCTGGAAGACTCATTATTGAAAGAGCAGTAGTTGTGAGGAAAGTGCAAAAAAAATCGTTTTCTGGGAATTATAATACGGATCTAATCATCGAAAAAAGTTAAAACTTTACTGAGATTCACATTTTACAATCTTCGGTGACAGTCATGAAAGTGGTACGTGGAACATAATTGAATAAATGTATTGAACAATTTTTATTTATTTCAATGAGCTAGTCTGGAGTTGGCCCGCCCCTGCAAAGACTGTAAGTGTAGTAAGTGTAGAACACACGCACTTCTCTAAGAATAGCGATCTACGCTTACCCATATTGTATATGTTTTGCTGGGGCAACTGTAGACTAGAAAACTTTGAAGAAGAAATTCCCAAAGTATTTTGAAGAACAGCTTCTAAAGGTTCCACTAACCAAAAAAAAAAAAAAAAAAAGATCTGGTGGTGGATCAACAGCGATACAGCTGTACAGCAGAAGTTGAAAGATCCAACTTAATAAACAGGAATTAATATTTTTACAACTAGTTATACATCATCTTTGCAAACTCTCGTGGTTGATTAGAGATACGTCATTAGTGTACATACTTCATGCAACCAAAAGGACAGTTCTTATAAGTTCAGTATTATTTGGATTTAACCAGACGATTACGCACTTATCCCGAAAACGCACCATAACTCACATTACCTTACGTATAAAATAAAAATATTTATATATTATAAAATACAATTTTTTAATTTATTCACCTGTCAACACTGATCATACAGAGGTTGAGTATGGATGCGGTGCAAGAAAGGACGTCAAATGAGACCCAGACATCACACATGATGGGTCCAAAGTTCCAGGTGCCGAGGATCTCGTAGAGAAGGGCCATCGGCATTACGAGGATGGCGACGCAGAGGTCGGATACGGCGAGGGACACGAGGAGGTAGTTACAAGGCCGGCGGAGCTTCCTGACCAGGCAGACGGCAACGCAGACCAGGATGTTACCCACGACCGTGACCAGGATGACCGCGAACAGGAGGGCGCCGATCACCACAGCCTCTGCCGTGCTGTAGGGGGAGCTCCGCCCGGGGAACCAACCTCCCTCCGTCGAGTTGGGCATCGCACTACCCCATCCCGCAGCCCTCTACTCTCTCCCCATCTGCAAAAAAATAAAATTATGAAATAATAACATAATAATAAAATTAATTTACCTTTTTTTTTTTATTTCTTAACTAGTTGTATTGATCAATATCACAGAATGTCTCAATAAGGACACTGCTAATAGTGATTAAACTTTTCATTTGCACCATATTTAGAGGAAACTTAAGAAAATGAAATAATATCAATTATTAGGCCTCCCAAAACAACCACTGAGAAAAATATCTTATGTGGACACCCCATGACTTCCTTGTACGCTTATTAAACTATAAATTAACGGCTCAAAAAGTGACTCTGAATTTGGTTACTACTTTCCGAAGATAGCAGTATCTCAAAGACGACACTCCTAGTCGCGACGTCCATTTATTTGCACATACAGACAGGCATAAGCTATTGTTTATAAAGGGGTTATTCCGTTATTGTATGTCGTTTACTGTCTATGTCACTAGAAAAATCATTGAAAATCAACGGTTTCAACTAACATATAAAACAATTAATAAAATTGTTTAATTGGAGTAAAAAAAAACGCGTTTATTACTTAATCACCGAACCATATGATCTCTGTATTAAATGTCGATATGCCTTTTGATGAAAGTCTAATGACCTTCAAGTAAAATACAACTTCCGCTTTGCCAATTACTTACCAAAATATATACGTACGGACGAACGTACAGACGTCACGACGAAACTTGTCGAAATGGATTCAGGGATGGTCAAAATGGATATTTCCGTCGAAATCTGAAAACCGATAATTTTCGCGATTACAATACTTCCTTTACTAATATAAAAAATAGGAATATTTTTTAAATTTAGCCGTTTTTACTTGCGTACAATACTTACAATTATTACAATACTTCCTTTACTGCGTACAAGGAAGTAAAAACGGCTAAATTTAAAATATACCTACTTTTTATATTATTCATTAATCAGGGAAAAAACATCTGGACCAAATCTCGAGGAAACTGCTAAACGAATGGTTGCGCGGAAGACCTAGCTTGCGCTGAGCTGACGGTGTGGCGGATGACGCCCATTCGGAACTGGAGAGCACACCACAGTGGACAGATGATTGGTGGTCAATGTCCTGTAACATCGACCACCAATCATCTTTTTCCAATCATACTTTCCACGAGGCCTTTCTACCTCGTTGAATGTAGGATCAGTTAAGATGAAGAAGAATTTAAAAAAGTTTGGAGGCTCAAAGTAAGAATATATGCAAACATTAAAATATACCAAAAATATGTATGGCGTAATCCCGGTCAGCTCTAGAATTCCAAATTCTGTGGTCACCCTAAAAGTTATCGTTCAGGAGTTAAATTAGAGCATCACAACAAAAAACAAATAAATAAAATGAAGGATTCTTTACTAAATGAGTTAAAACTCTCGCTTCAAATTTTGTCATTATGGTAAGTAACAATAATATGCAATTATAATATTTTCAGGTAACAAATATTACCTCTTACAAACTTCTTTTCATTTATTTTCTTTTTAATTTAAACTACGTTTCGGACTTATTCTCCCCCATATTCCCATTTAATCATTTCAATTTTGACGGTTGGGTGTCCTCATCATTTGGACATAAATTTTTCTTTACTCCAGTTTGTCATACTTTCAATCTTATAATATCGTCCTTAATAAATAAAAAAAATAGAAATATTATAATTTTATTTATTTACAAAGGACAATATTGTAAGATTGAAAGTATGGCAAATAAAAGTAAAGCAAAATTGATGTTCTGATGGTGGGGTATAATCCCGAAACGGGTACAATTATATACCCTCAAGACGACTTTAAACAAAATTCCAGGATGAAGTGTAACATTTTATCTCTAACTTTTTAAGACATCAGCAATCTCCCCGCACAATTAAATTCTTCACTACCTTTTAGAAGACGTTCGATGTATAAGCGCTCGCTCAGAGGGAAAGACACAAACTCCGATTTCACTATTATTAGCCTCACGAAAAGCTTGTAAAGTTCTCTGAGCCCTATAAAATAAAATAAAATAAATTGTAATGAAGAATTGTAACCTTGAATAAAAGTTTTCGAAACAAACCATGAAAATGGTAAAATAGAGGCACAAAAGAGGAAGATGAAGAAGAAACAACTTCATGTCAATATTTGACGCAAGAAAACTTGATTATGAACGATATGATCTTGTCTACGATCTATTTTAGATTATCTCAAACAAAACCAAACAGATCAACTGAAAAAAGAAATATCAATGCTGTATTAATGTTGAAATATTTCTCAATATTATTGAAAGTTTATTATGTTTGAAGAGACCCTTATTGGAAACATTGACAAATGAAAAAAGGATACCTTCGATAGAACTATGTTTTTGTCATTGCTGTCTGTGGTCAAATGAATAATATTTTTTTCTATAACAAAATGTCACAACGTCACAAAGAAAACTGAAGGATTCCCTTAATGCAGTATCGAATGTAAAATATTATATTCATTCAAAGAGAGAAATATAACAGGACATTTGAGAACTGAGATCAAAGACAGGACAGTAGAGAGGACTCTATTTCAGGCAAAACTCTTGTACGATCTATCTTGACATTTCACTTCCTCAACGACCTTAGAGTATCCAAAAAGAGTAATAGGGCAACTGTTGTATTGTTGTTCTTTTCTGAGATCTTACCTTCCGAGGTAATAAAAAAAAATAATAATAAAAAAAAAAAACAGAAGGAAATTATCTTTTGCCCTATCCGAAAATAATGGAATAAAGAATGAGATAGGTTAAGCACTCACTTCCAATAAGGACTTTCTTTAAAAGCGCAGAACATTTAATACTATATACTATGTTTAAGATGAGATATTTCTGTCTCTTATAATATTAGATACTACTATATGTTTATATGTTACAATTTGGAAAAATGCTGATTTTTTTTTTTTTCCAAAATTATAATTAAAAGCAACGAAAGTTAATGGACCTTGGATGTGAGCGTTTAACAAACGCGTTTGAGTCCAGCCGAACCCGAAAAAAAAAGCTAACATTGTTCAGGGAATATAATTAGAGCTCATATATAGGCTTCCCCCTTGAAAACTTTACATGTTGGGGGACTGATTCTTTCATATATAATAACAATTAAATACCAATATAATTAAAAGATACAACATATTCTGGTATATAATGTCTACCTTTTTACCGAAAACATCCATTATATATAACCGACTTTGCACATCTGTACACAGTAATGCCCGAAGCGTACCTTCCATGATGAAATGTTATGAGGATTTGATGATTTATATGACGCTGCATATGGATTTTCATATGTATATATTAGGTTTCAATTTACCTGTTACGTAATAATAATATATTTCAACCCTCGATGGGGCTGATAATGGATATCGACCATCGAATTCCTGAGGTCAGCGAAGGGATATTAGCGGGGTCGTAGTAGCCAGCTCTACTACCGATAGCGGATTACCTAATGGTAACTCGATAATGTGTCAGGCCTGTAGTCTACAGATACTGCGTATATCTCCATTTACTTGCCGCATAGTCCGGCAGTTATATCTGGAGCTGGAGGAAGCCTCTGGAAATATATATATATATATATATATATATATATATATATATATATATATATATATATATATATATATATATATATATATATATATTTGTTATAATAATCTGCAGTTTCCTAAATGTATTAGCCTAATTACTGGCTGATAATTACTGGTTATAATTCAATTAAACAGAACGTTTTAATGGCTTTCATAAACTGCACTGTATGATTGATTTGGTCTTCATTGCCTTAAAGTTCTCGGACGTAAGAGAAGGTATGGTACATCATTGGCCGGTTACTTTACCAATTATGGCACAAAACATCGTGGTCAACAGTGCCAGATATATATGTCAGATAAATTTAATCAAAATAATTAATAGCCCGTGAAAAAATAAATAAATAAATTAATTAAATGAAGTAGAGAAAATAAATAAGTAAACAACTTACAAATATTAAATATCCAGTTTCTTGATTTCCAGATTTCTATCATTTTTCAAGACAGTTGAAGTACTGCTTCTTATTCCTTTTTGGCTAAATTCTCTGCGGTAGAATGGCCATTCTTTAATATACATATATATACATACATATATATATATATATATATATATATATATATATATATATATATATATATATATAAAAGCTATTGTCAAGCTTCCTTTACAATTCCAGCATCTTGGAGGTAATTCCTTCGATATCAAGTTAATATGAGTTACACTTGAACGTCCAATTCTCAGGCGGATAAGGTTCAACTCCTCTCCACGGTTGCTGGGACCTGAAGTCTGCCTGCCCGGTCTTTATCTGTCTCTTTATGCTTCTAAGCTTGTTTGGGTAGCTTTTCTTTTTTCCCTACCTGACCTTTCGGCCATACGGGGTCGTGGGTAGCTCTTGTCTCACATTTCTTTCGTTTCCTTGAAATTTTTCTTTCTAAGGAATATGGGTGAACGCAACATGTTCCCTTCTTGAGTGTAGTCTTTACTAATTTGGATTTTCTTGAAGGCGTTTTAAAGCAATATTTGTTTTTATATCTCCTGAAGCATGCAGGGTAATTTGTTCGACTTTGTGAATTTTCCTACCGGAATTTGAAATGGCATCTCTAATAAACTGTGGTGTCAGATCAATCATTATTTTTCCGAACGAACAAAGATGTATATATATATATATATATATATATATATATATATATATATATATATATATATATATATATATATATAATTAAATAATTAAATTAATTAATTATATATTCATATATTCAAAAAATATCCTCAGCCATTTTATGGGCTAACTACACATTATAAACTCAAAGCTATCCACTACGATTTTCGTAATTTTTTGGTTCATCTTTCCAGATCAATTCCACCACTGACTATTATTGAAAAAAATGCAACCTTAGATATTACAAGACAAAAGATATATCTATTAATTATTTTCTGGCGTTGTACTGTGCTTCGAGTGAATTAGACAAAAATCTATTCGTTGGGGATTCTTATGGGTCAAAAACGACAATTTAGAAAAGCCATATAAGCCAAAAAAACAAAACCGAAAAACAGAGTTTAGTTGAATATTTTGAAATTTTAGGAGTACAATTGATATGAAAGTAATGGAAACTTTGATATTTCAGTGTTTTACCAAACAACCAAAGTAGTTAGTTACCGTTTATTAATACATTTTTTTTATATAAAACAACTAGTCGTTATAATTAGTTAATTATAATGATTAGTTATTTTATATAAACAAATTACGATTAATATAAAGAAGTTTTTAGAAGATAATCTTAAAATTTACGAAGACCAGATATACAATTTACCATAAATACGATTTAAGTTTTACAAATATTAAGTTTTGAATTTAGCATCGGTATTGTACAGTTTTCAATAATATTATTTAATCTGAATCAAAATTATATTCGTCAAATTCATTCCGCGTCGATGAAAGCTCCTCGGTTCTTCAATGTAGTTTTTATCTAATAACTTTGACATTTTTGCTAGTCACAATTCGATGTGCAGACGATACGAGCGGTTCGTACATGTTAACAACATTCTGAGTTATATGAGTAATCAGTATTGGGACAGACTAGAGAATTTTCGGAGTGATGTTTCCTGGCTTTCTTGTATGTTACCTCTAACGTATCTTCAGGCTATTATCCAATTTGTAAGGAAAATGAAGCTATCATTTAATGAATATTGCCTGATATTTGAACATCATTTTTTATAATTTTCAAGCGAATAAGGATTTCCCGAATAAATTACAAAAAAAGCAATAAAAAAATTTTGTTTGTATATATTATCTATTATGTACTATAAGTCGTTTTTTGAAGTAGGCCTAAGAGCCATTTAGCAAACTTTGCAAGAAACTCATGAAACATTTTTTCTCCAAATAAGAATATTGTTTTTTTAAATTTTATTTTTTATCGTGAACAGTATAGGATTTTATTATGATGGCAAAATGTTTATAATTACAATAGATTTTAAAGACTTATAGCACTGGTCGAGGCCATATTGACGACTGACAGCCATTAGTTTTGGTGATTACATCATAAATAGTTCATTTTTAGACCATTTCCAATTTTTTTTTCGAATGGGAATCGATAGAGGTGGTGTTTACGCCCCATAATAAATTGAAACCTAAATTTGGCCCGTCGTGGAAAACACGCTGGATCTCACATCGGCATTAGCAAGATTAATTATTTGCAAAAATTATATTCTTTTACTGTTAATTTCCCATCGTATTATAAATTTTAGTATCACCTAGGAATAACATAAAAACCAAATTGAAATATACATAATTCTGCGAGTGTGCTTAATGAGACGGACCTATGAAGTTTGCTTAAAAAATGTAAAGCTTATAATATTGAGATTTAAGATTCGAGCCCGCTTGTTGTAAACATTTATCTTCTATCCTGTCAGCCGTGGCATGCTAACATGGAGCTATAGTAAGTAAACTTCTGACTTGTTATAAGATTGGAGAAAAAAACCTGGCTGTTGATTATAATAATCCAAAGCCTCGTTGTATAAAATGTTTTTGTATCAAATAAACTGTATTAAAGTTTATATAAAATTTGTATAAAGTTTTCCTATGTTCGCAAGACCAATTTTTCCATTATAATTTTATTTAGGAGCTCTTTCGAAAATTTAGGAAATGTTATAAATTTAAAACATAATCCCGAAATTCTCAAAATTATAATTTTTTTTTTCAATCTCCAGTACCTATTTACAAAAAAAAAAAAATAATAGTAATGAAAATAAATGAATAGAAGGCCATGGAGCCTATTTTAATGTTTTCCAGAAAAAAAAAATAATCCACAATGTGATACAGAAATATTGTGCACAGAGAATAATTAAATAGGAATATACAAAAGAGTTATTACATAAATATAATATAATAAATTTTGGTAAATTTGTGGATTGGTATCCACTGTTAGTGGGCGATCGGGAGCTCTTGAAAAGGAGGCAGGGGTAATTTAATAAGCTATAGATTTAAAACAATTACCTCTCCCCCTTTATTGCCAAACAATGCTTCGCATCACAAAGGGAACGGCCCTTTTGTGCCCCAAGTATGGCAAACAATAAATAACAATATCCATTCCTATATTTTATCACAATAAAATATACAATCCTTGGTCAATACATAATATATATAACGCATATATGGTACATAATTTTCACTTAGATGGTGTCATCTGCGACACGGAAGGAATAAAAATATATTTTGATACTTGCATCTTCGGTCCTACAAACAGAAAAAAAAAATGTCTCTATGTAAAATTATCTTTGTTTTAATCTAACATTTATTTTGTAATTTCGCAAATGAGCCATTGAAAACCCCAATTTAAAGGAAAAGTTTTCAACAAGAACATACACACATACCATTATAAAATATTTAATAATTGAGGTTTGGATCAAGCGGGACAAAATAGAATAGTAGGAGGATCTTCATGAAATAATTGGATGTTAACATTAGTGGCGTTGCTATGCTGACCGAAAATATAATTCCTTACTCCCTGAGCATTATCCACCATCCACTGCACGGTTAATGATTTGACAGATACTTTTTTTTTTTTTTTGGTCTAATTTTGATTTAATTAAAGTAATAGAATTATGTAGCAGTTAAGTTTTTGGATATATTTATTTGTATTATTTTCATTTTAGTGCTATTTAAAGGTGTGGAACTTTGTGGTTTTAATATATTTACTCGTTCTTATTTCTCTAGTTTTTATAGTATGCATGTAATACATTTTAAATGTGTTATATTATTATAAAGGGTTTGCGAGAAAATTGATTGAGAAAAAAAAAATCTTTAGATTTATCAATTTTATATCAATTCAATCCGGTTTCCCTTTGACTGATTTAAATTGTGCGAAACGCTCTTTAATTCCGCTAAATTAGTTTGTGAAAAAAACTGGAGCTCAACAAAAAATTATTTATTTTTTCAATACAATACGTTACTTTTTCATTGTCAAAATTAAGACTAATTAAAAATAAATTTTAAAGCAAGTTAAAGAATATTTAAATAAAATACGAAAATGCTTATTGAATCATTAACATTAATGCCGTCGGTTAATATTTATTTTGGATTTAAAAACAGTTTTTTTTTTTTTAATAAATCATAAAAATAGTTAGAAATAAATATATAAATAATAATAATATAAATATGTTTTTTAAAAATTTTTATTATATTTTGAATTTGTTACTTTTAATTTCATTTTCTTGTTTTATTTATTTACTTTTTATAAAAAAGAAGAATATATTTTTTAACGCAATGAAAAAATGTGATATCTTGAAACAAGATTATACAATCTAAATTAATAAATTCCAATTACTATAGTATAGTTCTAATTATCAAATAATCTTAATTATAGATTTGATAATGACCGATTTATATTATCCAAATGTGTGATGATAGGATTAAATTGTCTTCATCTGTCAATTTAATTAAAAAATCAGTTTATCATGATGGATTTACAATTCCTGAATTTTGATTAATCAAATAAAAAATAAATATGCATTATTTTTTAATTTACTCCTTTTCAGAAATAAAAATATTATTAAACTAATTGGTAGTGATAGAATATAATAGGTATTCGATAAAAAGTTATGTGGTTCGCCTTTTAAAGAAAAATAATTAGACACTTCAGCCTATTGTTTCACAAATACGCTCCTAATTTTTAAATGATATTAGCAAATATCCAGAATTAATTCACCGTATTTAATGATTGATACGCTTGCAAAATAGAAGGAGCCGGCTTTAAGTAACAAAAGCTTTATTAAGTCCCTAACCTTAGAGTGCCGGCACGTTTCGGGTAACAGCCATTTAGGCGACATCTTTTGATCTCATGCCATCCGAGTCAATTATGTGCCTTAGATTTATCAAGTATAATTAGTTAGCATCCTGAGGTAACAAGAAGCCTTCATAACAGGAACTTCATGAGGTTATTGCCACGTGTGTCTTTGAATTACATTGAAATATTATATATATATATATATATATATATATATATATATATATATATATATATATATATATATATATATATATATATATATATATATATATATGTGTGTGTGTGTGTGTAAACTGAACACACGTAAAAGTTTGATAAAACACTCCAATGTTCCTTAGGGATTGATAAATTATTTGCCAATTCTATAATTTTGTTTTATTGAAAACTAGTTTCGAATGTTATACATTCATCTTCAGTTATAAAAACACACAACAAATTCAAAAATAATCAATTTAAAATATAGTTTGGCATTATTATTATGCATATTAAATTAGATGTAATATATACCAGTATTATAAAACATTTATGAATTATGAATTTAATTAAGAAGAGGAATCAAATACATGTTGGTACTCACCAAGATTTAAATGGATTATATCAAACAGAAAAGTTTGTACTAGTTTCTTCTAGCACTGAACTAAAAATGAAAAAAAGGTATGTTTATAGGTAAACGGTTTAAGGGTCGGGTTTTTTCCAGTGATGCCGGTGAACAATTGGTTTTTCTGTTATAGATGGGAATAAATTTAAGATTGGACTATTGGAGATATTTATTCTGCCATTTAAGCAAAAATCTGGATTGGATTTGAAGGATTTTATTATTCAAAGTGCTTCATATATATTTAATTTGAGGCTGTTTTCAATGTGATGTATTAATTTAACTCCTGAGTCTTTGATGAATTTATAGTTTTTTTCATTTAAATGAATTGAAAAGTTGGAATTCTCTGTCTTATTATTATATGCACGTATATGTTCCTTTAATCTCCGATTTAGCAATCTTCCAGTTTTTCCAGTGTATTTGGCTGCACAATCATTACAATTTAGTTCGTACACTCCGCTTTTTTGGAATGGGTCTATTTTGTCTTTAGGTGAAGAGAAATATGAGGATAGGGTTTTTTATATTTTAAATGCAGGGTTTAATCCTAGTTTTTTTCAATTCATTTACGACTTTGGTGGCCGTATATGGCCATATAGAGCCGTAATATGGAATCAAAACATAAGCCTGTCATCTTCGGGGGTTGTTGAATAGATATCATTAATTGACTTTTTTGTATTTGTTTTTTAAAAATATGATTAATTTAAAATATATTATTTCAATTTCTTTAGATAATAAATAAATTGAAATAATATATTACATAGCAAAAAATAACTGGTACAATATAACCACTATCAATCATATTTTGAAAAAAACAAATACATAAATAAATAGATAGTGTGACAGAAAAACCAATTACTCACCGGAATTACTGGAAAAACCCCTATAAACATGCCTTTCTTTCGTTGTTAGTTCAGTGCGAGAAGAAACTAGTAAAAACTATTATGTTTGATATAATCCATTTAAACCATGAGTGGGTTATACTTAAACCTTAAATCAACATGTATTTGATTTCTCGTCTTAATTAAATTCATATTTCATAAATGTTTTATAATACTGATTTATATTACATCTAATTTAATATGTATAATAATACTAAACTATATTTTGAATTGCTTATTTTTGAATTTTTTGTGTGTTTTTAAAACTGAAGATGAATGTATAACATTCGAAACTAGTTATCAATGAAACAAAATTATAGTGGCAAATAATTTATCAATCCCATCATGTGGATGTCAACTGACAATGATTTTTACAATAGACAGTCTAAAAATTATAAAAAATATCATAAAATTATAAGTAATCTTAATTTATAACAGAAATAGAGGACGCAGAAGAAAAATAACTATAAAAAATAAAAAACAAATTAAAACACAGGAAGTATCATAATTAAAGAAATATGACGATTTATATATGATCAATATATAAAAATAAAGTATGTAAATTAAGATAATTAATAATAATTTTTATTAAAAACAGATTTAAGCCTATGAGGATTTGTGAGGACAAATATTTTTTTATTATTTATAAAGAAATAAAAATAAAAATGAAACGCAGACAACATTACTGAAATTATTATTTCAGTAATGTTGTCTGCGTTTCATGATGGATCTATGGGAGCCTGTATCAATGTTAAAACCGACTATTTTTTTTATAAGGACCTCTCGAAGGACCTCTATCCTCGCCAAAACTAGTATTATTTGTAGAGCGTTACAATATATGTATACAATTCCCCCTCCTCTTCCCCCTTACTCGACCCACCCTTCCTTACGCGATTCCTTATATGCTTTTCGAAGCTAATAGCTTCAACGGGTACGAACTCGGATATTGTTAAAAACAGCGGCTTTTCGTAACGAGACCTCCCTTCCTAACCCAGCGAGCTTACCTAAATAATTTTCAGATCTATTCTCTTATACGGGAAGAAGGAGTCAAATGTTAAAATCAACTATTTTAGCGTTAATTCTAATGTCCCTCTACTCGCTAATATAGTCCGTTCCGATTTAATAACAAGGAAGGATCTATGGGAGCCTGTATCAATGTTAAAACCGACTATTTTTTTTAAAGGACCTCTCGAAGGACCTCTATCCTCGCCAAAACTAGTATTATTTGTAGAGCGTTACAATATATGTATACAATCCACGTAATGGATGGAAAAAACAACGGACATTGTAATACAATTTTAATGCATTTTTTGGATAAAACAACTTGAAGATGGGCAAGAGCCAAAAACATTGTTGGAAATGAATTTTTATGAAAATTAAATAAAATTAAATTTTAAAATAGGGTGTTCTAAATGTGTTTTTTCCTGAAATAAATTAATAAATGATATGTTTGATAAAAAATTATGCTAAGCATAAATGAAGTATTAAAAATTAAATTTAATTGAATTTTAAAATAGAACTAGTGCACCTGTTCAAAAGATAATCGTGGCACAGACAGACCAATGGCTAAAAATACGTTGTTTTTTTTACTCAGAGGGGCTCCGCAAAATGAATTACTGCTGAAAACTGCGCATCGAAAATTTGATCCGTTTCCAATATTATGTTGTGCAGTACTCCAACGTGCATCTCAAGAAAAATAAAAATAATGGTCTGATTTCAATGAATTTTTTTTTTGTTTTGTAGGGAATTCAATTATCTTTCAAATGAACTTTCGTATAATCAGCGAAAAATATAATATTTTCGATGTATGCTCAAAGGAAATATAGAAGTGATTTTTCGACTATTACGCAGCCGCAATATCGGTATCAGCAGATTTTATTATTTCAAAACCAACCAGGAACCATGAAGATGATATTGTTAAAGATTGGTTCAGTTATTTTCGCTGTTAGACCTAACAGATTATCAGAAAAATAGATTGTCCTTTTATAAAATAGGATGATGACAATATATATATATATATATATATATATATATATATATATATATATATATATATATATATATATCAGGTTGGTAGGAAAACAATTTCGTTTTTAACCGATAAATTTGAACATGAATGTTTCAGCTTATAATAAACATTATTAATCAAAGTAAGAACCATTAGAATCAATACACTTTTGCCAACGAGAAACAAGTTTATTTATCTATCCCGGTAGCGTAAAATTCCGGAGTGCAGGAGGCGATGAAGTCGTTAAAGGCGTTTTTGGCCTCGCCTTCGTTCTTGAAGCATTTCCCTTGAAGGAAGTTGCCGAGATGCTTGAAAAATTGGTAGTCGGTAGGCGAAAGGTCTGGCGAGAATGGCGGATGAGGTAGAGTCTCGAAGCCTAATTCGTTCAACTTCTGCAGAGAAAGAGACAATGACACTTCAAAACGGCGATTTTTCTGATTTTCCTTCAGTTGGTGTGGGACCCATTTGTCGAGTTTTTTTGTTTTTCCAAGTTGTTTTAGATGATCCAAAACTGTCGGATGAGTGACGCCTAATTCTTTCGCAAGCTCTCTAATCGTTGAGCCCGGTTCTGCTTCAATCAATGCCTTCAACTGGTCGTTGTCAATCACCGATGGCCTTCTTGATCTTCGAGGCTCTCATCTCCACTGCGAAACTTCTTAAACCAAAGTTGAACCACACGTACTTGAACAATGTCTGGCCCAAACGCATCGTTAATTTTTCGAGCAGTCTCGGCCGCTTTAGTACCCAGATTAAACTCGTACAGGAAAATAGCCCGGATTTGCTTCTTCTCCATTGTATACTTAAGAGCAAAAAAAACAACACTTAAATCAACAAAATCTTGAAAGTTTTTATTCAAAATACAAAGCAAAGTTAGCGCTCTGAAATAACACACTAACACATTAATACATAACTTATCTTAATATCAACAATACAAACATCAACAATACAAAAAACGAAATTGTTTTCCTACCAACCTAATATATATGTATATATATATATATATATATATATATATATATATATATATATATATATATATATATTTTAATTCTGGTATAATAATTCCAAAACCATTAAGATCGTCGGAAGGATAGATTTTATTTTTTTATCGAATTTTTATCTTGAATATAATAAATTAGATACATATCTTGAAAGATAAAATCTCAACTTTTGAGAGGGGGATTAATTTTTTTTTTATTCTTAAGTTTATTTTCTTCTTATTTTAACTTTTATATTTACCAAATTTTTTGATTCACTAAATTTTTTTTTTGGTTTACCAAAAATATAAAAAAAAGAAGTAAATAGTCTCCTGTAATGCTTAAGTTTACTAAAATTTCATGTGTACAGTTATCGACGTGGCAACAGTTTATTTATTTTTATTTTTTGTGATTAAAACGTTGAGTTATATATAAACAACGGGATTGAATTGTATTTCCACTTTCTGTTTATATTTATTCACTTTTTATATTTATATTTCTAACGGAACATTTTATAGAATGCATGCACATAATTTAGTTCTACAACATCTGTATCTATATAGCATATTGCATCAATTCACAAAAAATAGTACAATTCCTTTCATTTATTAGATTTATATTACAGACATATAATTCAGAATTAAACGCGAATTACGAAAACCAAGAGTGAAATCTCTCAGTCTTGAGACGACACCGCTTCGTTAATCCCATGAAGGAAAACTTGTTACACAACTTGGAAAGCTTACAGACCAAATCAGATTTAAGTCCCAAAAATAAACGGTTAAGCTTCAAAGAAGCGACATTTAATGCTACCTACAGCCTTTTCTACTGTGTGTCGAATTCCTGGAGAAATGTCAAAGGTAAACTGGTAATTTCGTTTAATAACTAGTTATGCCTGATTACTGTTTAAAACTCTTTGAACGTAATAATTTATATTTCTCAGATCACAAAATTTATTACGCGTCCGCCAAGCGACCTTTATAAGTTATTAATAATAATACTTATGTTTATTATAATCAAGAAAGAAAAACTTGTATTCGTTTTTCGTACGAAATTCATCGATCATAGATATCAATTTGATATTTTTAATCTTTTTTTTTAATTTTTGACCAATATGTTAAATAACCTTAAACAAAATACTGAAAGGAAAATTTTAAAACCTTTTTAGCTTAATTATTGAGCATATTAAATAGTTCACAAAAATGTTTTATTGTTCGTTTTATCTCTTTTTTGACCAAAAGTTGTTGAAACAATTAATTACAAATTTTGATTTTTTGTAAAATTTCATTAAACTTATCGAAAAAATATATCTTCCGTGATTTTAAGGCCAGATAAATATATTATGGTCCCCTCCACGTTCTATTTAATCTAATAATTTAATTAATTTAATTTAAATTCTAAATAATCTAATTAATCTAAATCACATAATGATTTTAAAATATCATTAGGTCTCAATTCTAGAGTTATATCGCTAATAACAATTTCACTATTTGGTTTAATTCTTATAAACAATCTTTACCATAACTATTTTTACCAGACCAAGGTATTTATCCTTTTTTTACATTTATTATTATTTAATAAATATCTGGTGTGGACAACACATGACTTTCTTGTACACCTATATTAAAGTATGAATCTATGGCTCAAAAAGTGATCCTGAATTTGGTAACTAGTTTCCGAAGATTGCAGTATTTCAAAAACGACACTCGCCGTAGCGACATCCATCTATTGATACACATATACTCTTGTTTCTGGAGGTCTCATTCCGTTTTTATATGTCGTTTTCTTTTGGTCGGCAACTAGTTTCCAAGAGATTTTTTCGTGTTCCGTGACGGCATTAGAACTGTCAATATCACGAGATAAAGCATTGGAAATCGACAGTTTCGACATTTTAAGCGGAACAACCCTCTTAACTTACAGCTTATTCTTCTGCTGCAGGCTTGTTCATCTCACAAATGGGGAGGAAAACAAGTATTATACACTCAATTTAACACTTAAAACAAGTAATAAAAATGTTTAATTGGATTGGAAACAAAATCGCGTTTGTAACCTTAATTACCGAATCATATGATTTCTGCACTTAATTTTAATATATTTTTTTATGTAAGTTTATTATGACCTACAGGTAAAGCACCCTTTTCGGCTCACAAATTTTAACCAGAATCTTTTAAATACATTCATATTGATACAAAAGTCAAAGACCTTGAAGTAAAGTACCACTTCCGGTTTGCCAATTTTAACTAAAATTTATTATGTTGTTTATATTCGTATGTAATTCTTATGTACCAAATATAAGAAGTTTTGCATATTTAAGTTATGCGTATTACATATTTAATATAATTTTTGATGATAATCAACAATGATCTTCAAGTAAAGTACCACTTTCGGTAATCAGTGATGTTGACGCGAGGAAAGATTGCATTCTTTTAAATATGGACAAATTTAAGGTAAATTTTAAATTAAATTATTGTATAATTTTTATGATATATTTTTATGTTATAACTAAGGATTTGTTTAAAGTAAGTGGTTGATGTAATATCCAAATATCGTTAATAGTTCTGAATAGTGAGGATCAATGCCCAGAAACGTTAACAACGTAAAATAATTGATAATGAAAGTTACAACTGGAAGATTGATTGGCAAAAATTTCCTAATTGATTTATTTATTCCTTTCTTTTTTTAAAGAAATTCTTTATAAAAAGTTTAGCGGAGAGTGGGACACTTTGAAGATCACTTTAAGCAGAGAATAGGAAACCATTCTAAAGGATTTAATTTAAAACTTTATTAAGCTGTGTTGAGTCCGTTAATAATTCAGGCAAAGGTGTCCTTTGATTTAATTAAAGTTGAACTTTTTAATCTCTGCTTGTGAAAAATATATTTATAATTTAATTTGAACTTTTTACCTAAACCTTACACGAACTTTTTTGATGTGGCCAACTTGAATACTCAATTTAATAAAATAATGTATAAAGGAATGAATTTTTTCGTCCGAAAGCACAAATTGTTATAAAGGCATTACCTTCCAGAAAGTTTTGAGTTAAATTAACATGAGTTTATTAAATATTTTTACTTCCAGTTACCTACATACGAAATACACGGTAAGGGAAAATATTACGATCGTGAAAAATTTCGAATACGAGTTCTCAAGGGAAATACGCGTTTTAATAACGCCTGAGTCCAAAAAACCAAGTCTCACAAAATGGTGTGTGTATGTACGAAAAGTAGTAGGAAACTGAAATTTCGTATTTAAGGTGGGTAAATGCTTGGAATGTCACAGCAACTTTTTCAATAAAATCGACTTACCCAAATTGCTACTTTATATTGTTGGTTTTAAACTTTTTTTCTCGAAAACGACTCTAACGATTTTGTTTAACTCGTTATATCAGTATATAATTAAATGTTTTTTTAATATCAGGCACGTCTTATCTTCATTTAAATAATCTTCTGCTTAAATGCCGAATTTTCAAAATGGCTTCCTCAACAGTACCTTTAATTTTGTTTATCTGAAATAATAAACCGTCTCTCATTGTTAGTAGTATTTAAAATGGATAAATTAATACAATTAATTTTATAATTAATTAAAGGAGAAAAATTGAGAAATATTTCCCCTCGTTGAAAACAAAGTTACGGAATAAGAGTAGTAATATAAATAAATAATATATAGTTGAAAAGCTAAATATTTTAGAAAAAATGTTATCTGAAGTATAAGGTCGTAGAAGGTAATGGAGACTGACAAAAAACTTATAAACCTCAATGATTGTTGTGGTTAACAATTTTTACTTTTATATTATT
Organism: Rhaphigaster nebulosa; assembly: GCA_948150685.1. Lineage (NCBI taxonomy): Eukaryota > Metazoa > Arthropoda > Insecta > Hemiptera > Pentatomidae > Rhaphigaster > Rhaphigaster nebulosa. The sequence continues at coordinate 73,974,944 of OX411311.1, read as the reverse complement.
TAATGGAAACTAAAGGAAATTCTCATGAATAAGTGGTGGTAAGGGAACGTTTTGTGATGCGCGCGTGTATTTTTAGCGTTTTTTTAGCATATGGAATTAAAACTAATATACAATTATGTATTAAAAATAAAGTACTGAATCAAATGATCAGAAATTCCAAAAAATAAAACAAGAGATCCTTTCTTCACATAGCTCTTTGTTTTATGTTAGATGCTAAAATCTAAAGACTGTTTAAGTATATAATTTCCTGATGAAAAAAAAATATGTATTTACTAAAATTGTGTTTTTTTTTTTTTTTTATAATATAATTTCCACTCAACTTACGGAAGTTTAACATCTCTAAATTATATTTTTTTTTTTTTTTTTGTGAAGAAACACAACTCCCTTAAATATATCTTTATTTTTATAATATTAAATATTTTATTCCAAACAAACCGACGTTTCGAAATATTTTTTCATCCTCTGGATTTTTTTAACTTCTTCTCTAAAATTTAACAATACAACCAAACACTGTATATATTTTTCAATTATTAATGCAAATTTTAAATAATTATTTCAAAAACTAAATTTTTAACCTTAAAATTAAAATAAAGATATATTTAAGGGAAGTTGTGTTTGTTCACGAACAAAATTGGGATTTTTCTTTGTCCCCTGATATTAGTTTGTATCTTCCAAGAGTTTGTTGGAAATCATCTAGTTGTCTGACAATTACAGGGAAATATGAGATTTCAGGCATGAGGAAGGAACTATCGGTTGTTCCGATAGTTGTTCCGGGTACTAACCCGGGTTTGATTAAGTTACCTTGGTTACTTGGAAGGTGGTATCTCATCCCCGTTTCTGGGTATGTAGGGTTTTGTAATTTGCATACCATTTGTATGTAAATGGCTCAGAAATTAGCATAAAGTTAGATTTATTTACAAAATATAAGAATATTGACCGACTGCAATCAGCAAAGAACCAAGATATCAAAGTAACTGGCACAAGTTATAGTATTCTAAATGGAAATGGAATGGGATTGCCATATCTAGCTTGTGATCTGAGAGGAGGAGGGGAAGTGAGTGGGGGGAGTAGGGCATCAGTTTTATTGTCCCAACCCCCAACTCCTCCCCTCTTCATTAATTATTTCTGTCTCTATCCCTTTGCTATAATTAATCGTTCCTCCGCTGTCGGATCTTCTGTTTGAATGTCCTCTGTTATATACCTTGTGTCTGATTGTCAACAATGGTACAACGATAAAAAAGTAACAGATTATTAAAAATTTACGTTACCACTCAGTATCAATCTGGAATGTTCTGTTAATTCAGATACTTTACTAATTTTTCGATAATTACATCGAAATATGATCAAGTTCAATATTATTATATCATTATTATCATATGCTATTGTGAAATGAATATACGTGAAGTTAAAAATTTCATTAATACTTTTTTTAATTTATTTAGATCGTATAACCAGTTATATACAGGTATCATTAGGTATATAATAATATATCACAACCCACCACCGTACTTAAGTAGATATGGAAGTAAATTCCGTCCCTTAATTATTTCATTTCGTTTTTTTGAATTTTTGTTTGATCACATATGGAATTCACTGTTGAATCTAGAAGTTCTACCATCAAAAAATGCATGCAATGGTAAGAGCTTTATCAGTAACCTGCTAAAAAAAATACAATTTTAGAAATGACAGTAC